>MU868444.1:24387-46558 GCA_036418205.1 Ostertagia ostertagi | reverse complement strand
GCTTCCAAGAGACTGAACTACTAAGAAACAGTTTCAATTTTTGTATTCCGGATTGTAGGGTTTAAAAAAGGACCTCCCATGGAAAAACTGCTTCCTTTGCATATGAATTCATTTTGAAATTACATACTCAATGGTTGAACTAAAATTAACAGAAACAAGTAAACATTGAAGAGTAGGAATCATAATGATGAGGGAAACAAAAAGTTTCCAAACTTTTGACGCGCCATTACTTGAAAAAAATCTTATTTCTCAAATATGATTATAGTTTTTGGAAATTATTCTTCCCGTCGTATTCTGGACTTGATTTTGTATGTAATGTGTAATTTGAGGCAATTTTGTTATGTGTCGGCCGCGCTAGATCAAGTGAGTGAGTCAAGCGGAAAAAAAATATTAAGAACATTAAGCTCGTTTTAGCGGGTAGAAGAAAATGCATTTGCCCACAGAACTAGAATGTGTTTGATATTCAATCTTATCAAACATATTCAAGAGTAATATCTTTATCGGTTTACTCAGCAGCACGAATTTCCTCAAATTCCATGAGGGGAATTAATACAGCTTCCTATCGCGAAGCATAGAGTAGCTCACCGCAAAATCAACGGCTTTTCTTTCCACGTTTGAAGGCTGTTATCAGGTTTGCGGATTCGACGATTCGAGTTATGAACCAGCGGTTCAGTAGTGGTGGAACTCCCTCTGAATGTTGGCCACTTTCGCGTGCTCACGAGACATTAGAATTCGGGAAAGTAGCGAGAGCCGACGAGAGGAGTCCCGCCGCTTTCAAACAGTATCAAGTCGCTGTTGTTCGATGGGCTGGTGCAACGCTCGTACCCTGCGATTCGCTAGTGGATCGCAGGATGCGCCGAGTCTGACGCTAGCCTGTGGTTATCGTTGGACTACGGTAGGTGGTTTAGTCGCTAATTGTTTGCTCATTTGCATGGAATGTACTCGTTCTGGTTCTGAAGACCACCTACTGAAAACAATTTTGGAACTCTATAGTGTTCACTTAAGTGGTGGAACACAGTGCATACAGGAACGAGGACTCCCAACCGATACATAGAATGTTTCCATCATGAACATTCATACACTTATGATAGCCGATGGGGCTTGAGCATTAAAAAAACTCTAGCATTAAAAAAATTCAGATGCTGCTTTCTGCTCTACTTATTTTTGTTCTATATCAAGGACAAACATTTGAGGGATTCTATTTCCATGCTCGAATGGTCTCACCTACTATTTCCATTCGAGTTAATGTGATGCTTTTCACGTTAATAGGGATAAACATAGCCGGCCTTGCATTCACTATTGCTCTGCATATTCTTACTCCAAATCGTCAAACACGGTAAATCATTTGGAATTATGACAAGTGCTTGTTTTAGTTAAGATTTGGTAGCTACAACTAACACGACAGTGAAATGTAACTGCTAGTCTGAGCCACGAGTAAGCGCCGATTTTTCACATCTGTGCCATCTTTCCAAAAACATGTTTGTGTTGTTCATAACAAAGAGTTATGTGGTGACTTCAGTGTCCCTCCATATTAAGAAATTCCGTCCCTACTTGTCTTGGAGAAACAATGCCATCTATTTCAACCCATGTTCACTGTCTAATTAGAAGCACCATTTTCTGTTCGAAATGCACTAATGTTTCTAGAACACCAGGCCCCCTAAAAGAGAGTAACTGTTGAGAATAATTCGGGAAGTCGCACTAAAGCGGCTACAGCTCTGAGGACGAGCCTCCTTTTATAAACCTTATGGCTCTAGATATTCAACGCATGCAAGAGCTTCCATGCCCAGTATCCGCAACTGAGGTAGAACTACAATACGCCCAGGAAACCATTTGTGCCCATTGAGCCGTGGGAATGTGAACTCGTTTGAAAGAGTCCTCACGAGTCGAATGAGGTGGCTGGAGGAAAACGTGTCAGCTCAACTCTGCTAGCCAAAAATCTGATTTGATTTGCTTGACAAGTCCTCATTTTAGATGAGGAGTGCGCACTATACAATATACGGAGCCGACGTGCAGCCCAGCAGCGAAATCCAGCTCCAATAGGTGACCTTCACCCGAAGTAAATCTCCGGTTGTTGGATTGCATCGCTACAGAGTTCAACCAATACCATCACTGAATGCATAGATACGTATTGTTTGCAGCTGCGTAAGCCTGCTTCCGATATCCCACAAGTGTGAATAGATGGAATTGCCCACCGCCCGGCAACTCGCAACTGCGCAAACGAACATGTTGGCGAGTGGCAGAGTACTACACAGGAACTTGGCTGAATGGTTCTTTCCGCTCTTTGTGATCCACTGAAGTAACCAACCAAAACCCGCACCAACTCCTTGAAAGAGACTTCCAGTTATCTATGACGTCGGACTGCATGGGGAGGTATTGATTCACTTGCGGATAGATGAAGGTCACTCAAAAACAGTCGTGGTCGTAGACATGGCAAATAGTGAAGAAGGTTCGAAGAAGGGTGTGAAATTTTGAAAACCGATGTCAGATTGGCTCTTACTTTTGACTCAAGCTAATAAAAAGGCACCGTCAACGGTCACTCCTTCTTAGTTTGTTCCACAGGAATGTGGTGGCGTCTTAAAATTGTACACTCACGATTACACTGTACGCATTCTTGGTTTTGATTATAGCCATCACTTTTCTTATAAATATTGCAGGATGTCACTTTCTACGAAGTTTCAGTCAGCTGAAAATTTGATTGCGTCCAAGTTGCTCCTTTGCATTTCTACACTTCAATTCACGACTCTATGTTTATCACAAGGCGTACTATTATGCGTGAGAATCTACGCATCCGAAAGTTCTATGTCGTTTGCACTAAAAGAAATCACTGATGTAAGCTAACCACCTAACATAGAATATTTCTTAACCTTATGGTTCCAAAATTTTATCGCCGTAGTCAACTTTCTTGGTTTTCTCGGCGGGCCGTAGTGCAAGGTTCACTGTTATACGTCGCCACTTTCTCGTTACGCATGATGTCGTCTCTCGTTTCATACAGATCCTCCGGATAAAGTTCCTTTAATTCTTTGGGGGAGCTCATGGTCGCTGCACTTGAGCTTCAGAGCCTGAGGCTTTGGTTATACGGTCCAGTCAGGCCCTCTCATGCTGTGTCTATGCCAACATGGATGTCGCTTTCGCACTTTTTCCCGACAAGGTCATGGCAATTTCAGGATCATCATGCAAAACAAATCTAACAGCCAAAGCGAAGTAGAATAAAGCCGAAGTAAAGCTCTCCTCAGCGGTTCTTTCAAAGTGATCACCACTCGTTACCAAGATAAGGGATTTTGCAATGCACTCTACCTGATACCAGATAGATATATTGGATACTTTTCGATTCAGATGTTTTCCTTAGAACAGCTCGTATCGGCACTGTAGGTTTTTGCTATATAGATATGAATTATTGACACGACTGTTATGTGTGACTGTTCTGGACGAGGAATATTTTTAGCAAGCGTTACATAGATTTGTCCGCTGTAGCAATCACAGATAGCAGGGTTACGAGATGTTTCACGAACGATCACATTTATGTGGATGCGAAGCGCCTCATACATTTGAACATTTTCGACATTTGGCTCTAGAGGTATTCCACAATCACTCTCGACGCTGACAAACGCTCCAGCGTTGGCAAATCGGGTTGTTCATTACCCCCTGTTCTTCAAAACGGTTTTATTTACAATCAGAATGAGTGAGTGCGGAAGTTTTTGGTCAATCTGATAACTCCCGTGGTAAATACTTGTTTGATATTTTGGTATATTTTGGTTTACTGCTACACTTATATTCCTTTTGATGGTGATACTTTTCTTGCTCAAGAGTTATAGTGAAACTAACAGGAGTTTAAGTCTCAATCAGCAGCTGGGAAGCACTATAACGAGAGGACGAAAGGCTACATTGGAGTGTCTGCTTGAGAAGCAGTGTTCTCGAGAGTTCCGCAAAACGGCGGCACAGCAGATGAAGGCTGGGAGAGTGCGAATTATATGACAACCATTCTTTCTTTTGGCTCGTGAAATCACATTTAGAACAAGCAACTAAGGTACATCTAATCCGTTGCCTTCCAGCATTTTATTTGATTGCTGCAGAAAGAATTTCGCAAAGATTTACTAGAATGTCGATCAATGATGCCTTTTTTAGGCGGAAAAATGATGGGATGTACTCTAAATTTCCATATTTTCACATTGCTTACACTAGGAAGAAAATTGTCCGCTGTACAAAACCGCTCCGTGCTTTTCTCTATTTATTGCGAAGTTGTGTATTTCAAGCTTGCGAAATGGGAAGTCCGGTCTGCAAGAATTAGGTAAACCGCCAAATGAGTCAACTGTGTTTTCCAGAGGAATCGATCAGTAACATAGAATTACTTGGTCATAACCTCCTCTGAATAATGCGCTATTAGGTAATTCAATAAGTAGTGTATTTTGTCATTAAAGTCTATTAGCATTCAAAAAAGTGTACAAATAAAGTAGGAAAGAATGCTAGGAGTTTTACGATTAGGGAGTGGGATTTGAAGAAAAACCCCACTCCATGGAACCACTGCGATTTGGAGATCGGCCGGAAAAACCATATTCGAAGAGAAGCGCGGCGAGGCTTTCAGGGTACCATTTCAGCTCCACTCTCTCGTGTGTGTCACACGACAGTTTCGGTGGAGAATGCCACTTACGGTACTTCAGATAGCCATGGTTACGGGATGCAACATCTTCTCTTTTCTTGGTAGCTTTCCTTTTCAAGTGAATGAGTACTCCACGCAATGCAACGCGCATCACAGGGTAAACTTGACCAGCAAACCAGCAGTAAACTTGACCTACTGAACATGATGGTCCGACTAACATGTGCCTTTCCGGTTTGCTTCTTCTTGTTCTGGGACATCCCTGACTGCTATTTCCTAGGAAAACAAAAAGAATGAAAGAATGCCTGAAGCGTTCTAGCAGTATGGAGGTTCCTCCATGATATAATTTACCCCGTTGAAGCAGGACTGCTGTACCGCTTGTGATAATAAAGCCATTTACCTCTATTTTCCATATATCTGCATACACTACCCTCAATTTTCGGAGGCTAACATGGCGAAGCGGTCGAATGAGCGTTCAGACCAATCAGTATCGAGACGGGAGCAAAACGTTTTGCTTTCTGTGCATACAATCCTTTGTCGGCTTACTGACTGGCACTTATCAGCCCTAACAGTCAGGTTATCTACACAGTTGCGGTCATGTTTATCGTTAGAGACTCACTGAAGTTGCACGAGAGTACAAGGATGCCGCTTTGTCTCACGTTCATCGACTTGAAGAAGGCCTTCGACTCTGTGGAGACAGAAGCGGTCATCGAAGCCTTGGGCAACCAGGGCGTCCCTACTCAGTACATCAAGATTCTTCGTGAGCTCTACAGCAACTTTACGACCAGAATCTCACCATTCTACAAGGAGGTCATCATCGACGTCAAGAGGGGTGGACACCATCTCGCCCAAACTCTTCAGCGCCGCTCTCGAGAACGTCATCAGTTGGAATGGGAAGACATGGGAGTGAAGGTCGACGGTCGGCAGCTACACAACCTTTGCCGACGACATCCTCAGCTACGCCACCATTCGTTTTGCTGACGACATCGTTCTTATAACGCCGAACATCGAGCAAGCGGAGCGAATGCTGGCTGATTTCGACTGCGCCTGTGGTAAGGTCGGTCTACAGCTGAACCTAACGAAGACGATGTTTATGAGAAACGGATTGGTTTCCTGATGCCCCATTCACGCTCAACGGAACGAACATCACCGAATGCTCCAGCTACGTGTACCTAGGTCGGGAAATCAATATGATGAACGACCTAGCTCCAGAGCTGAGCAGGAGGAAACGAGCGGCATGGGGAGCGTTCAAGAACATCGAGGGAGTAGTGAAGAAGACGAAGAACATCCGGCTCCGTGCCCACCTCTTCGATTCCGCTGTCCTTCCTGCCCTAACCTACGCCTCAGAGACTTGGACTCTGCGCAGGCAGGACGAGCATGCGGTCAGCGTTATCCAACGCGCTGTCGAGAGGACGATGCTAGGAGTAACCCTATACACGCAAGTGCAGAGGGGAATCCGGAGTTCGGAACTACGCCAACGATCAAAGATCAGGGACACTGCCGCAGCATTGTCCTACTCGCCGGCGAAGGGACCGTGCTTAGAGTGATCCTATTCACACTGCAAAGCAAAATCCAGTTTCGAGCCACGTCAAGAATTTAAGATCAGGAGCGTCGCCGCTCAGCCAAAGAATCGAAGATCAGGTGGGCCGGAAACGCCGGCCATGCGATTCTGTAATGACCGTTGAACCAAGGCGGTTTTTTCAAACTAACAGCGCAAAACACAAACGAAATTAAAATGGGTAATTTTGAACTTTCCATTTATAACGTGCTTACAGTAATAATTTTCCAAATAAGGTAATAATTAGCTTGTGACTCTAAGTTATATGTAGGAAAACAACCACGTATGACATTTGCAGCAGCTAACGTATAATAATTATTATAACACATTTCATTTACTATCTTAATGTCACTATTGTGAGTAGGATTGATTGCACTCCTAACGAATATATGTGTCATTGTCACTTGTAAGATTCCACTTAGTATACTGCACAGGGCTATGGAGGTAAGTGGGAAACGGAGAATGGTTACTGCACAACAGGCCTCTGCGACGAGACCGGCGGCGTCTGATACATATTATACCTTGACGCAATTCGATCCCGCTTTCGAGATGAATCATGAGGCAGTGACGGGCCTTCGAGACACCCGCAGGCACACACACAGCGACAGGCATAGCGCATAATTGCAATGATTACTTTACCAACAAGCTCACCCTGACCGATACTGAAACGGGATGCCCTTTTTTTGACACAACCAATGGCCAATTGCATACATGCTCCGTCCGTCTTTTTTCAGTTATTCACCTACTACACTCTAGTGATGCCTGCACTATCAAGGCTCTACTTTGTTAAGGTTAGACAACATCGGATCGCGACCATCAAAAATCAAGTTGACGTGAGTGAATAATTATGACAATACCCACCATATTGGTGTCCTAAGCTTCGCATCACACTTTGCCATCAAAAAGTGCTAACTGAAAACTTAGTTGCTGCCTTGAAGGCATGCGCCACTATCAAAGTGGTGTAGCACGCATACGAATATGATAATATTGGTACGAAACGGGCCGGCAGCAGAAAGACAAGGAAAGGGAACGAGTGTGTCGAAAACGCTCTAGTCAAGGGATTTTTCTTCTTCGTAATGCGAATATGCTAAGGAAAGGAGCGTTGAGAGAGAGAGCTTCTGTGATGAGAGAGCGTTCTAGACGAGAGGGCGCCAGGCAACAGCCTGTGCAGGCTGGAAGAAAAAAGTGTTGAGGCTGTCATTTGCAAGACACTGGCGCACTTGTGGGCGATTTTCGGACTGTAACCGCTGTTTATTCTACGGGGTCCATCCTACAGACCAGGGAATAGGTTACACTACTTCTGTCTGGTTGTTTCCTTGAGAGCGCATCACTCAGATAAGGCTTTGCCTTTTTAAATGGAACTCCACCACGTCGTCGTGGCTGAGACAGTCTCTTAAATCTGCAGCACTCCGTGCGTTGCTTGTTGATCGAGAATACACGAGAGGCCCGCTATATCGCCATCGCGGAGACGAATCAAGGTAGACATTCGGACAGGCACCCAGCTAAAAACTAAAGTAAAGCACAGAACCGGTACCTGGATGCTATAAGGTGAGCTCACTGATGGGCACTAAACTACATATTGATTGAATATAATTAAACCTGATTTTGAAACTGTTGGAATGGATTTCGAATGCAATTCTGTGTTTAATTTACTAGCCCTTTGAATGAATTACAGATGAAAGCGAAGGGACGAGATGGTTGGAGAAACTACTCAACGGTAATTCAAAAGCAGTGGAACTAATTTTCAAAAGTACGATGGAGGATCCAGTTTTTAGAAATATCATTTCAAGACGATTACCTATGTACACTCGACCACAATGACTTGAGTCGTTGCTGTCCATAAATTCCCTAAGTTTCTCATATTGAAATGAATTTTTTGGCAGGAATTCTCTATACTGTGCAAATGTTGTGGGAGGGATTCGAACGGCACGATTATGCAAATATCCCTATGTGGGTTATGCGCACATACACTACCGGTCAAAAGTTTCGAAACTTTTTTATTTTTGACCTAGCGCCGAGGTCCCTTTTCAAACCCTACAATTCGAAACACGAATTTGGTATTATCTATTGTAGTTCAGTCTCTACGGAAGCAATATTATCGAATGTTTTAGCGTTATTGGAGTCGAGTAAGCATAAGAAGAATGATCATTCACAAAAAGTATCCTCACAAGAAAATTGGCCTCCTCAAAATACTTCGAAGGTGGTTGGCACGTCCCGTATCCCCGCCATCTACGACTTTTCTTGTTTTTTCCTAATCATATGAAAGTCCAAGTGCAGCACAACATCGGCCGCGACCTGGTGAATATTACGGATGATGTCCCAACAAGAAGCCATTGTTGGGCTTCAAGAGCAGGATGGCCCAACTGGCTTCCGCACACTAACGGCTAACATGGACCGAAGGCGAGAGGTAAAACTTTGTCCTCAGCGACGAATGGGATTTCTGTCTTCCTAAAAATGATGTTGTGGACCCTGTGAAGTGTTCCATCAACAGGGAACCTAATCCTAGCTACCAGACTCCAACAGTCAGAAATATTAGGTTGGTAACTTTGAAATGTCGTTTTTGATCAAAGATTATTTAAGTATAAAAGCTATACCAAAGCTTATCAACCTAATTTATTTCCTTTATGTGTGTCATCCACTCTCCACCTTTTGTTATGCAAAGCATGGAGGTCTACCTCGTAGAACTCTTCCAGGTACGACTCGAAGAAGTTAGGTACTCAAATTTTGACGTCGTCGCGGTTATCGAATTGGTTTGCTGCTAAGGAGTGTTGCGCTGACCTGGGTCAGTGATAGTTGGACGGTGCCAGGTCTGAGCTATATGGCGCGAGAGGCAGAGCGTCCCAGCCCAACTCCTCGATTTCTTGTTGCAAAATTTTCGCGACATGTGATCTTGCATTATCGTGCCAAAATTTTTCAATGACCGAATTTGCCCTTTGACTACGCAGAGCCCGATCCTCGCCTGCGGGATGTTGTGCGCAGAGTTTAGCTGTAACTATATGACGCACAATCAGCTCTCCATAGTAAGCCATTCTTATACTGCTTCACCACACTGTAGCAAGACTTTTTCTCTGTGGCTGTCCGGTTTCGGAGAGGCCCTCAGCTGCTGTTGCCAACCACGGCCATCTTCTCACTTTGTTATCGGGGAACATCCTTCTGTAAAACACGCCTTCAACGAAGTCAGGAACCTTCTTCTTCTTGGAGTTATGCAGCAGAGTTCAAGTATTGGCAACCAATACTGCTTGCTCGTGTCGCTCAGAATAGGCCGAACCCATTTTCTTCCTGAAAGGCCCTAACAGTCGCACGTAGGAACTTTCAAATTTTTCTGTTGACACAACTGAATCTCCATGCAAGTTTTGTGCGGTTTGTCGAGGACTCAATTCTTTCTTTATTTCTCCTTCATCTGGAGCTAGAGGTCAGAATCCACGACCATCGTCATCAGCTCCTTTACCTCAGTCTTGGAAGAGCTGAAACCATAGCTGAAAGTGCACCAGCACCAGAGACTGAGTGTTGCTGCTCAATGTTTTGCACGTAATGAGTGGGATTCGTTGGCTGTTTTTCCTTGCTTGAATATACACGCTCAGGCGATGTTTTCTGATCAATCATCTTCGAGCAAAAGTTTTGGCTCGAAGAACATCCGCTCACTGACGGCTAAGGTTTCGCAATATGCGCACTGAATCGCTCTCTCGAATGGATGGTCTCCCATATTACGAGGTTGAGTTTCAGCTGAGAAACAAAGCCACTAAAGGAAGCGACATTTCAAAGTTACCAACCTAATAGTTGATTGTCACTGGTGAAGATGTGTCCAACCATTCGGCGATTTCCCAGTTCTATGTATCCAATAAAATGTGGGTTGGGCTATGGGAAATAAATACAGGGATAGTCTGTAGAAAACGCTCCCTTTCGATAGTCTGAACTAACTGGAAAAGATCGCGGAAATAACCTATGCAGGCCTACATCTTTACTGCCACTTTTCTGAACCCAGAGAAAGAAGCTGTTATTAGGCGTTTTAATGTTATTAGGCGGCAAAAAAATCTGCCTTTTTTGACACTCTACTTCAGGATGCTTATTTTCCTTTAAACCCAGAAAAACTGCAATCGGTATGAATGCCGTTTTGAAGAGCTTTTCCTGCTATCTCATGCTTAGCTTAGCTTTGTCCTAAAACATTTTCTCATAGCTTTTTCAAAGCTTTGAATGCGGTATACTCGATGAGCAAGTTGGCATGACTTTCTTTTTCTAGCTTTAAATAGACCTGAAAGTAGCGGGAACAGTTCAAGATATTAACGATGCACTTGGCCTAGATTCGCAATAAATGTGCTCAGAAGCAGTAGTTCAAAAAGTTATTGTAACGAAAGCGAGAGCCTTGGGTATGATAGAGTGGTGGTCGGATATCGGACGTTGCCACCGATTAGCCAAAAGTTCTGATTGAGGCACTCGTGCGTAAGACCATAGAGGAGGTTCTGCCCAACCTGGGCGTATATGGTTTGTAGAGCCAAGCTATACGGAAGTAGCTGGAAAGTCCAAAAAAATTTGATAGCGTGCCGCGACAAATCACCAATTCTGAAGGGTCGTCCATCAAATTGTCGCTTGTTTTATGTGATAAAGCGACTCGTTTTTCTACAGATTTGCAGCAATAGCGGATTCTTCTCTACAGTTCACGAAGCTTTGCTCGACGGCGATAGAGCTCTACAAACTGTGCAAAACTTAAACTGTGCTGAAGGAGGGTTATGGCAACTTTCATAAGGTCGACGGCTGGCCTGGTTCTTCCGCATAACCAGGAACTGTTACAGTGGAAAAGCAGTCTTAACATTACGCCAAAATTCACCAAAAACTCCAAGACATGTGTCCAGCATTCCTCATTATAAAGGGGTGGACACATCCCTGAAAGGTGTCTTGGACGCACATCGCACCGCCAACCCTTCACAAGTTGTACCAGCTGAACTTCAGAGTGGTTCTGCGAACATCTTACTTAGTAGACCTTTGGTCTATCTACTGTCAACATTTCTGACGATCTCGATAGCTTCCTTGAAGAGAAATGCATCAAAACCCAACATGATGCCAAACGACCTTCCCTCAGTTCATCGCCTCAACAGCTCCAGCACGCTGAATAAGCGTTTTTAATAGAATGGTATCTCAAATGGTTTTTTAATCAGCTTGAAAGGTTCTCTTTATGCCAGGATAAATGCATTTGAAATACGGGGTCGTAAAACGACAGAACTTTCTGAAGCGCCTAATATAAAGCGACCAAGTCAAGATCTGAATTCTTACTAAGTTCTACATCCCACGGAAGAGCTGACGTGTCGCTCAGTTCGAATTCCAGTCAGGAATCCAACAGTAGGCAGCGTTCGACTTAAAAGTACTAGAATCATTTGGCAGCTATTTCGCAGCTAATCAACGAATGACCAATCTATCGTGTGGACTCGAGAGCTATCTTGCTGAATTCGCTTGAAAATTGAGAAGTTTCCAAACTTTCTTATAAAAATTCGTACTTTTCAATTGCGACTCGCGTTTCCAAGAAATCATACTGCTCATCGTAATCGAGCTTGATTTCTTATATAGTCTGTGAATTCGTTGTCTATGGCGACGCCAGATCGAAAATAAAAAGGTTTACTAAATAATAATAAAAAGGTTACTTTCGACCGCTACTGTATATGGCAAAGCATATGTGGGTGTGAACGTCGGATATTGCCAGAACTGAAATTGTATACCATCGGCAGACATTCCTGCCTCGCGCAAAGTATTTTCGAATGCAGGTTCGGGGACTCATATGTGTCGAGCCGGCACGTATATGCCAGAACTGAAATTGTATACCATCGGCAGACATTCCTGCCTCGCGCAAAGTATTTTCGAATGCAGGTTCGGGGACTCATATGTGTCGAGCCGGCACGTATATGTATGTGGGGTATCCAGAAATCGCGATAACAAGATCGTTCCGCGTACAATTTAAAAATAGACGGACGCGGTTTTGAGTGCGCCTTTTGCGCATTTGATTTTATCAACAGATGTCCATTCTTTAATTTACCACTGAAAATTGTACTAGTTGGATTGTTCAAGCCTTTAGCTCTTCATGAAATAACGACTCGCTTGCTTCGTCAAGGTGTCTGGTGGTGTTACGTTGCAAAGCGAATCAGGATCTTCAGGAAACCTGCAACAACCACCATTGCGAAGTTTAACCGGCTAGGTGCTGGGAACGATTGGACTGTACGCGGAAGAGAAACTTGTTTCGTTGCCAAGAACATTATTGAGAATTAGGTGCTAAGCAGAAGCGACGAATTCTTGCACATTCAAATAAGGTGTTTGTCTCCTTCTTTGCACTTGATGGTCAGAAGATCCGTGGCTAAGGCACATAAGCGTGAAAAAACCAGCTTCCCAAAGAGGCGAGTAATTTGAGAAGAGAATGGGCGAGTTGTCTCAGTATAGTGCTGTCACCCTCTCAACGGATGAGGAAGTACTCACGGTCGAGTCAGTCTTGAATAGATAGAGCGACAGAAACTGCCTTTCAAACGAGCTAGGGCTCAATGTCTCAGACACCACTGAGTCCGGAAGCACTGAATGCTTTTGCGGTGATGAAACAGAGTATCACGTCTTCGAATTTTTTCCTATTCAAATAATTCCCCAAACCAAGGAAAGAAATAACATTGAACATTTCTGTAGATTCCGGGACACAAGAAATTCTTGCCAGCTGAACTGCCCAGAGATTATTGAGTATGGAAAGTGGCTACCTAGAATTCCCTACTCAAATTTACCGCTTCACGATGAACCAGAAGTGGTAAGGATGACACCTGCTGCTGGCATCATAAGTACGTGGATTCGAGAAATTGCTTTATAATGCCCGGTACGCACTCGAGGCTGTCTATCAACACGCCGCGGTCAGTTCATTGCCCAGAGAACTTCGCTCCCTTTTCAAGGCAAGTAGCAGCTACCCGGAAGGATTATGTGCTTTTCTTCTATTACCCTTCAGTGAACATAGTTTTTGTTTTCCGCTTGCCTCCTTTTTCTAGCTAAGCAGATTTTCCATGACCGCTTGATTTTGTTACGTAATTTCTGGCAACCCTGTACATCGGGTTGATCGCAAGATTCCCGCCGAATGTAAATGCGCTGCGTGGAGCAAACAAGCCGAGTTGGCAAATCAAGAATTACGAAAAACAAGGCTGATACACGAGTCTTCTTGACATTCAGGGCTTTTTCACTACCACTAAGACGGATTATGTTCGTGAGTTAACAAGGTATCATGATTTGTTTATGGAAAGCCAGACAGAGTGAATTTTTCTGTGTATGCCGGCAATGCACCAGTGACAAATCTGCCGACCAAATAATGAGGTAATTTTTACTGTATCATGCTATATAAATATTATATTTATATTCGGCTGAGGATGTTTGTTGGTGTGCGTGTGTTTGCCTGAAATTGGCAAGAGCGCTTCAACGCAATGGTGGCGAGCTAGTTCACATATAACATAGAGTAGGGCGACAGAAACTGATAACTGTTGATAGGAAGCCTACAACCGCGGCCATAAAGCAACTATCGCCAATTTTCAGTCCTTGGTATTGGTACTAGAGTCTCCGTACAAGAATTGTGGGTGGGGAAGGGACATTCTTGTTGGCTGATTGAGAATCCAGGATAAAGGCTGGCAAGGAGCCCCCAAATTCACAAGTCGTCGATTTTGATACGCAGTCCCCGTTGACAAAGGAGAGTTCTAACTTACAAGTTTTATGTGGGGTGGGACGGTACATAGTACAGCTATAACTAGTTTAGCTTGAGCGGGTTGCTGGCGAACGGAAAATGTTATTCCCAAAGTAATACCAAGAGACGAGAGCTCATTAAACTGCTGAACCTCGGGATTTTGAGCGAGGAAAATTAATGGTGAATGCAATCAATGATAAGCATTAGATTTTCACTAACTACAAATGCGAGTTTTCCATTTTTGTTTCAAACAACGTCATACTCCTATTCCGCACGCTATCACGCGAAACCGTGACTGACTTCAACCTACAGTTTCCAGTCTTACCAGGCGATGTGCGCGATAGCGGGTGAAGCAAGTCTGCACTAAATAAAAAGTTAAAGAATAAAGCATCCGCCGTTAATCAATCCCAACCCAGAATGCGGCACGATACTACTTCGACTTATACATTCGTATCACCTGTATCACCTGTCGTCTCGGCGATGGTAGCTTTGTTAGAGCAGGCGCCAGCAACGTCATCATTCCCTGTATCACCTGTCGTCTCGGCGATGTAGCTTTTTAATCAGCCTCTTTTCACGTCATCATTTCGTGCAGCTGGGGTGGATGGACATGGCTATCGAAGAGATCCGAGTAGAAGTCGTGGATGACTTTCTCCATTGCCCTTCGGGATGCAGTAACTGTTCCATCCGGACGTCGGAGGCAGGTCATCTTGGTCTTGTAGCTGGCAAAGCTTCGGCGGGCATTGCGGATGCTCCTCCCAGCCTCTGCTGCTTCAGCTAATACTGCTGCTCTTCGCTCCTTGAGATCTTCCTTTATCGCCTCTCTGCATAGCTTCGCAAGCTCGGACGGTGATTGCCTGCAGCTCGTGCGGCTCCACGCTGGCGTATCAGTTCGAGAGTTTCCGGAGACAGACGTCCCTTGGTGACTTTCAAACTCTCTGCCTTCCTGCCACAATCGTGAAGATGTTCAACGAGCCGATAGTACTCCTCGTCGATGTTTTCGATGACGGAATCCTCCCATAAGCTGACGAGGAGAAGCGAAGTGGTCCCAGTTGATGACTGTCCTGGGGCTTCGCTTCCTGAACTTTGCTGCTCTCTCAACACGCATCGAGAAGTGGAATCTTGCGCGGAGGAGACGATGGTCCGATCCCGTGTAGAACTTTGGAACAACAGCGACGTCGGTCAGGCAAAACCTTCGATTGAAGATGATGTGGTCTATCTCGTTATGGAACTGTCCATCAGGTGACTCCCAAGTCCAACGAAGGTGAGAGGGCTTTTGGAACTGTGAGTTACCATGGATGGTGTTGGTCGACATGATAAACTCCGACAGTCTTCTCGCCCTGCTCATTCCATCCATTCCGTGAGTACCGATGTGAAGTTCTTCAGCCGTTCTTCTTGGGCCAATCTTGGCGTTGAAGTCGCCGACGATGACCTTGAAGAAGGTATGATCTTCCCTGTAGAACTTCTCCAATTCCATATAGAATGCTTCGTGTTCTTCCTCGTCGTAGCTGGATGTTGGTGCGTAGGCGACGAAGATTGTCAAAGCAGGAGTTGCCACATCTTCTCAATCTCAAACGTCCGATTCGGGTCGTAAGGCTTTCGTACGAATCGATGTTTATGGCCAAGTGCGTGTTGACGAGACGGACACCCACACCGCCAACGCACCGCAGTGCGGGAGAATCGTTCAAAGTCTCAAAATCTCCATCCTCCAAATGAACGCCCTGCCTCACATTGCAAGGATAGCTCGCCACGTTCTGAGGGGAACTGACTGACCACGATACCACATCTGACGTATAGCCTGACATTGCTTTATCTTATTTGCTCCTCACTATCGGATTGAAGCTGCAGCTACGCGAGGAAAAGCTCAGTGAATTCAGCTATACCTAGAGCGACCTTTTCGAACTCTTAACCCACAGCTTTACTAGTTTTGGGAGAAATGTATCCATTCGCTCCAGTGGATGCATATATCAGTGATCATGGCGCTGGTTATATTTTTAGTCAATTGTTTTTCGGGAAAGACAAAACTGGGAGTAATCAGTGTTGAAATTCGGCCACAAATTATGGGACAACCCAATGTAAACCGATGAATTTCGTTGAAAAAAATTTGCTATCTTTCTTTCTTCGATTTTATTGTAGTTTTTTGAACTTTTTTCGTGGCTTTGCAGGGAACTGTCTCCAACCTAATGGATAACTCGAGCAGGAATATCTCTTCCACATTCAGTTTGGATGTTTCAAACCAACGATAAACACGCAAAAGTTCAATAGGTAAGGTCTCGCCTACTTTTTTACACCCAACAACAACTTACGGACAATGCAGTAGGCGTGGCATCGAGCAGCACTGTTATTCGACATATAGACTCGCTTCAAAGAAAGATTCGCTGCCTGTTCTTTGCCTTTCTTTCTCTGAATAATACGTACCAAACTCACTACAAAAAGTTGTGTAGAAGTAACTTCTTTTTCCTATTCTTCTTATGCTTCCCCTTCCCTAATATCTAAAATTTGGAGGGTGCGCTGTTTTGTTATATCTAGCCACTCTATTCCATTCGAGACATTTTCTTTCGCAGCTCTATATCCTCCTTTATAATGCACCTCCACCGCTCGTGCAGGTTCCTCGTGTGTCTCGCCTATACCTATGACGTCAAGTACCTCTGAAGGAACTCATCAGGTAATTGTGTAGACTTCTGAGCATGGTTCCAGATCAGTAGCTGCTGTTCTCGCGCCCCCGCCCGCGCAGAACAAGATCGGTTCGTATCACCAATCTGACGCCCTCATTTCTGACGCTACGCTTCAGCTACAAGCTCATCTCAGAATCCTCGAATGGTCAATTAGATTTTCCTCTCGTGGTTCTTGCCCTCGAGTCAGTACTTGCTATTGTGGAATATGTTGAATGTTTCCGTATTCCCGCACATTTTGCCTTTAATTGCCTCAGAGTGTCGTCGATTAGAGAGGATGCCGCTGAATTTTTTTTCGAATTACGCCACCGCGTTCACCCGTGCCTTTCGATTACTCTTTACAGTAACCAGAAGTAACTGCAAATTGGAGACTATCGCGATTTTCTGATACCGGATGTTCGTAGTTGTGTGATTGATTTCAATGTTAGCTGCGAGGTAGTGAGCTAATATGTACTTTGAGGTATGGCTACTGATGGCTTGGTGCTACAACAATCCATAGACGATTACTGTTTTGAGGTAAGAAGTAACTCTTGTGCATATCGCTCGTGAAATTCAATCATGAGATAAGCAGTGGCATTTATCTCACTAGCTTGTGCATCAATCCTGCTGCTTCGTTGTTCACTTTTGCTGCATTTCCTAAATGAAGCTCATCATACAGCTGCTGCGGCACTCTTTGTCTGAGAGAATGTACTGCTTCACAAAATGATACGCCTATTTCGCCTGAAACTTTGTTTCAAGATGTTTTGAAAACAGATCTTCTGTCAGGAGATGTATTAGAAACGAATGCAGCTCTGCAAACCATCACCAAAATTAACTGATAAAAACAAACTTTCATGTGCAGTGCTCTGAAAATGGTAGTGTGAATTTTACTCCCTTTGGCGAGAAGATAATTTGTGGGCCTCGTGCCGTACCCTTTAGAGCTTAAAAGCTCGTAAAGGATTTTCTGTCAAAAAAAAAACCATTTCGCATTCTGCCATGTTGCCTCTCACAGCAGTGACTCGTCTCACCCAATTGTATTAGGTTGTCCCATAATTAGTGAATCACTTTACATTTATTGCTATAAAAATCCAAGAAAAATGGTGAAGGCGTGAAACATGTTTTGCGAAGTAGCACCCACATTATCCTACCTGAGCATTAGTCAGCCCATTTACATGCTGCCTTACGTGGCTATTACATCAATTTTTCTGAACCTATTTTTGAGCTTCCTCTTCATCACTTCTGATTAGGATCTTTCAAACGCCAAACAACATTGTGGATCAACCAGCAGATAGGCGAGGGCACGCTCCGCTCAATCCACGGTGCACTTATGATTCACTCTATTCCGGGGTTGAATTTATTATTTGAAGATGACCCACACTCCAAGGTACCCTTCGACTGGCAATCTCACTGCCCTAGCCAGCGCCACTAAGAATGGAACTGGACAAACTAGTCGCTATTTGCTAGAGCGTATCCAACTTGTTAAGATGATGGAATGTAGACATCTACGTAGAGTTGTAAAGATTTAAAATATTAATTTGTATCTTGTGCTCTGAGCCCGAAACAGCTCCAACACGATCTGACATCGTCATGTTCCTTCTGATCTCCCTTAGTTCCTTACAGTGATCATCCAGCATATTCACCAGGGTTGTGGACTGGGTGAAGTGTGCTATCAAATCCACAAGGAACGGTAGCCTAGCTTGAACGATTCGGGAGTTCTGACAGCAAAAGCCCAACCTTCTAAGTCCGACCTTCCAGATATTCGTGAAACACGAGAGGGACCTTGCGCTGGGAACCGCCGCCCAGTAATACTAGGGTCACTGAAGAAGATCAACGTCGACAGCGTAATGGCGACGCGTTCAATTTGAAAGTAAAGCAAGACAAAGTCTTTTTTCCTGAGGTCGTTCGACCCCACCTTGCGGAGAATATTCATAAAAAATTGGAGACTCCCAGGCTAGCAGTTCTTCCACCTCCGCCGTGTAGCCCTATCCTCGTGCCAACAAAAGACAACTCAGTCTGAGCTCTAGCGCTCTTCCCCAGGAAGAAATTTTACGCTAAGTGACATGACCTCAAACCCGACTTCCGATCTTTCTTCGATCAATAGCTCCTGGAATTCTAGAGGAAGACAGCGACTAAATTTCCCATGTATAGGCAATACATTGTAGATGACAGAGGTGTATGTTTGGATGAGCAAGACTTCGAATAAAAAAGAAAAAAATTGAATTCAAAAATACCCAAAGTGATTCACTAATTATGGGACAACCTAATAGAATTTTGACGGACCATTTTTTCTTGTTCACAAGGCAAAGTCAAGCGCTAATATCAGTCCTAAGCTCCTAATTGATGAGAGTGTACAAATAGCAGCAGTGACTAGTATTGAAGTGTCAAATATAATATTTGGCGAAGAAATCATGAATGTAGAATACAGAGAAGATGGGAGTGTCATTTAGGAATTGCATTATTTTGGCTTTGTTTTTCTGCAAGTGAATGGATAGAATGCTTCGCTACTCAAGGACTTGACTGAGTAAAATTTTCACTTTATTTGATCTACGTTCCGCACTAAAGCCTAAAAAACTCTGAAAAAGTTGAAGCTGCAATTCCTTATAGGTCAACACCTACAAACATCCACCATTTTCCAAAAGTAACATAAATTAGCGGCCGATCAAACTTCGAATAACCAATGCAATTACTTTGGCTGCTTTCCATTAGCCCTTAGCGTGAACAACTACCATGCCTAAGATGTTGTAATGGTTCAGCGGTTGAAAGTTTCTTATGCCGGTGACCCAGGAATGAAAACACCACTGATTACCAAATTTCTGTAATCAACGAGCGAAGAGCCTCAAGGAGCTAGGGCAAATTAGCGGTTGGAAGGGGCGACGGACTTTTGGTGCGTCCGGGATGGCACGCGGCATCGCGCGGCGGCTGCGCGGCGATCCGGATGCAAATCTCGCGGGCGTCTGCAGTGGAATTTACCACGTCAAAATGTGAAACGGATAAATTTCGCAAGGTTCTGCGACTCAATTACATTCCAACGTGCGAAGTTTCAGCGGTGATGGTCAGGAAACTTTAGTAAGAAGGGATGAGAAGGAGCTGACATAAAGCTGTGACAGCGATCAGGGCGTCATGTCGTTGGGAGAGGGGGCATCCAGTGAGTGAGCCAATTACTGTGCTTGGAACTGAGCCTCAGGGGAAGGGATTCTGGGAGCAAATTGTGTTCTTCCTGGCGTTCCTCCCCCTCCTGGGCTTAGTCCTAGTGTCACCACCATCGGCTGTTTTGAATGTCCTCTTACGATTAGAGACACGAGCGCCACGATCAGTAAAGCAATATATAGTTGACACTGAACAACATTGCAGTAAAAACTCCTAATTATAGCGTTTCTTAATCGCATGGGTGATGGAAGTGCCGTTTCCATGAAAGGTTCTCCCTTACTTCTTTGCCTGAAATCTCTTCACAGACACCGCTGCATCCAAATCTCCGCGCGCAGAAACTTTTTTTGAAGCGCAGAACAATGCGGTGTTTATCCGCAATCTGATACGCTTTGACGTGTTGAATTCTACTGCAGAACCGCGAAGCCTTGTCTCGTCCGGATCGCCGCGCATGCCGCCGCGCAATTCGCCGCGTGCAACCCCGGACGCACCAAAAGTCCCGCACCCGATTGGAAGGATGCTGACAAAAGGCATCGCGAATAGAATGAACTTTCTGTTTCTCAGATTACAAAGTTAGTGACTTCTCGGTTTTCGAGCTGAACACCATTATCAGTATACTGCAATTGTTTTTGTACTGTACGCCACAACGAGGTTTTTAAGATGGAATCTTTATTTACTGGCCTTACGTTTCGACCGCTTCGTCTTCTTCAGAGGCCTGGAGATTGTCTGAAGCTTTTTGATTTGTAAGCTACTCGATCAACCGATTTTAGTCTCGACGTCATAGAGCGTCGAGAACACTTCCGAGCACTCAGTGATGAAGAAGTAACTCACCCAAGATTCCACCGATGCGGAGCAGTAGCTCACGCCCTGTGTTAGTTGACGTCAATGAGGCAAATGAGCTCTACTCAAGTCTCGCAGTGTCATATATGTCAAAATCTGTCAATTTGCACGTCGCACTCATAGCTCGCACTTTGAAACAAAAGGCAAGAGCTCATTCGTAATCGACGGACATTCGTTTCGGCCATTCATTCTAGGTTTCCTTGCGAAAATCCAGAATGATTCCAAAGCTTTTCTGGATGAAATCTCAGTCTCGTACGCTAACACAGAACATTTAACATCAAAGTCGTTCCCATTGTGCTCCTCAATCTTGTGCTTGCCAAGTGGTGTAGCTACATTACCACGCCTCTTCCCAGCTAGATGCTCTTGAATACGGATACCTAGTGCTCTCCCAGTTTCTCCAATATACGTGCTATTACATACCATACATTCAAGTTGGATAAATCACCCCAACCTTACCACAATCCCCTGCCGTGCCATTTGGGCAGAATGCAGTCTGATGTCACGCACTGCCTGTCATACAGTCTGTTTCGAACAAGCTGCCGTTTGATATTGCTATTAGGAATGTTCACTAATATAACATCATCTTGCAGCTGTGCTCTTACAATACTGTGATGTATTGCAGTGCTGACTCGATCGGAGATGAAAGGGAGGCACAAAGGTAATTGGCGTGGTAGATGTCGCTGTTGGCCAGCACTCGATCTCGTGCGATGCATTGGTACCGAATAGCCGTTTTCAGCAGCTATTTTCAAAGCTAGTTGCCTTGATTCCTGTCGTTCTTCATCACTAGAACACATCCTGGTTGCTGTTGTGACCATGTTCTTAATGACTGCATTTTTGACTGGACCAGGATGAGCTGATGTTGCGTGAATCAGGATGTTTTTGCAGCTAGGTTTGCGGTACCACTTTATGCTAGCAGTGCCATTAGACAACTTGATTTGCGTATTCAAGGTAGGGCAGCCAATCGTTCTTGGTACTTCTCGTGTGAGCTTGATGTACTGTGACTGCTCATTCATTAGTCGGAAGCATTCATCCATTTCGGACTGTGTTGATGTTATAATGAAACAGTCGTCGATATATCTGCAGTACATCAAAGGCAAGCGACTCAGTACTGGTTCTTCAATTTTGCTCATAAAGCAAACAGCAAGTACTGGTGCTAGTCGCTGACCCATAGCCAAACCTCTAATTTGTGAATAGTACCGTCCTGACCATTAAATATGTTACAACGCAAACATTCTTCAACTAGAGTCATGATGTGCACTTTATTTAGTCCAAACGTCTCGATGTTATTGAGATGTCCATCTAACATTTCAGACAGAGCCTGTAAAGCTTGTTCATTTTGGACGTTCGTATAAAGTGCAGTAACATCAAATGACTCCATCACACAACTCGTTCCAAAGTTGGAAGCTGTGCAAGACGTTGAAGAAATTGATTCGTGTTGGTCAGATGGGAGGGAATTTTGGTCAGCAACTGGCTCACAATTGTGTTAAGGTACCACGATATTCGATCGGTTGGTCCACCAACGCAGCTTATGATAGGTCGTATTTTGTAAGTGTCTGGTGACATTGATAGCATGTCGTCAGAACAGCAACCAGGATGTGTTCTAGTGATGAAGAGCGACAGGAATCAAGGCAAGCTAGCTTTGAAAATAGCTGCTGAAAACGGCTATTCGGTACCAATGCATCGCAAGATGAATTTGATGGCCAACGTAATAA
>MU868444.1:7345-20513 GCA_036418205.1 Ostertagia ostertagi | reverse complement strand
CTTTTTTCCATACTTGGTTTTGATTTTATCTTTTCTGTTTGCAACTCGTGACCGGTCATTTATCTACAATCAGTGTCCACCACTTGTCTCCAACGCTACAATATTTCTAGATGCTCCTTTGCCAAAACCCAGCGGAGTGCGGGTCGAGAAAGGAGGCGACCTCACTTTCGAGTTGGAGTTGATCGTCTAATTATTTCGTCATCAAGATGATGATTTAAGGTCCAGGATAGGTGGCAGTCATTTATAGCTCGACCAGGGGAATACGCTAAGAGAGGTAAGAAATCTTGCCGCAGCTCCAGAATTTCTTACCGGGCTCATTTCGGATCATGGTGATTCGCAATGTCATGAAAGAAATAAATATTTTCGTGGTAGGGCGACAGTATTCATATCTGTAGGGCTCTTGACAAGCTTCCAATTTCTTGATTTTCGCGGCATGGATCCCACCTACACAACGGTGCCCATAACGAAGAATTTATAGTTAAGCTTCCGTGATAACCCTACCTGTAATATAATGTGTAGGACGCTGCTGGCTTATAAAAATATCGGAAGATTGAAAGTGGTACGCTGCAGCGGTGAACTACATGCCTATTGAAGCTATTGCAGATAGTGTCGGTCGTTGACACGAATCCATAGTTATGGAGACATTTGTACTAGACAGTGACTCGGAGTATGGATTTACTAGTGGTCGGGTTTTTTGAATTTTCTTGGATAACTACTGACTGCAGCACTTATATCCACCTCGTGGATTGAAGCCCCGAGAATGCTCTACTTTATTGGTCGTAAATTTTAACAAAAAAAAATAGGAAATTTTGAGTGTTGCAGAACTTTCTTTGAAACCTAAGACAATTTTTGTAAAGAAGTTCTGCGTCAAAGTTTGTAAACTTTTGTTTCCCTCATCAATACACGTTCTACTCTTCACTTTAGCATGTTTTTGTCTACTCTACTTCAATTAACGAGTATAATGTGATTTGAAATGAATTTATCAGAAAGGAAACATTACCTCCACAGGATAGTTTTTGTTCTAAATTCTAGCGCTCGAAATCCGAGATTGAACATGTTTCTCAGTGATTCGGTTCTGCAAAAGCAATGTTATTAGAAGTTTTCAGCGCTCTCGGAGTCGTGCAAGCATAAAGCGAATGACCGTTCACAAAAACACCCTCGCATGGGAGTTGGCCCTCTCAAAGGCTTAATAGGATGGTTGCACCTCCCGTGCATCCGACATCTCCGAACAAGAAACGACTTTTTTTGGTTTTCTTTCCAGTCCAATGAGGTTTTCATTCTAGTCAAATGAAAATCCAAGGGTAGCTCAAGATCGGCTGGGACCTGGCGATGTGAAAAAATAAGGAGCCACAGTTGAGTTTCAAGAGCAGGATGGCCCCTTGTCTGGCTTCCGCACATTAACGGCTAAGCTGGACTGGAGGCGAGAGGTAAAAATTTGTGCTCAGCGACCAGTGGAATTTCTGACTTTCTGAAGACTAAGCTGTGAACCCTGTGAAGTTTTTGACGGGAAACTCAATTCTACTTATCAAATCACAACATTCTGAAAAAGTGGATGTATTGTAATAAATGAGAGTCAAACTATTCGGCGATTTCCGAGTTTTTGGTATCCAGCGAAATATGGGCTGGTTCTGAAACAAGAATGGTCTAAAGCATACAACGCTTCCCTTCAACAATCAAGGCGCCAATGATAGAGCAGGCCTGCGTTGGATCATTGCCGGGATACAAAACTCATATTTTTGACTGAACCCAGAAAAAAGTTGCTATGAAACGAACGTGTCGAGATACGACTCTGACGATGAATGGGCTATGCATCCCAGAGAAGATCTGGCATGTCGTACAATCCACATTCCAGTGAAGAACCCTACCAGACAATTTCATTTATTTCACAAAGTGAAGGCTTCGAAATCAGAGTTCCTAAATGAGTTCTAATCCAATCACTACAAATAGAAACGAATCCACCATAGCATAAGACTCGCTAGATATACTCGTGTGGGTTCGAGAGCTATTCTGCTGAATTCGCTCGAAAATTGAGGAATTCCCAAACTTTTGACGATCCTTTTCTTAAAAAAATCGTTTTTTAGGTGCGATTTTTGATTTTGATTTTTTTCACATCATATTCAACGCGTATTTTTGTATAACAGGTAAACTCGGGATGCTTGGTCACCTATGGATCCCACCAAGCCAAAACAAAATAGTTTCAAATTTTTGACCGCTACTGAATAGGCCGTTGTCCGGCCCAGCCTCACCCCCCTACCAGGACTACCATCTGAATATCTAGTCGCTCTGTGGCCAGAATTAATTTTGTCAGCAAGTTTAGCGGTAAGTAAATTGAGTTCGAACTCACTCGGAAGTCGGGGTGATGATATCACGTGGTAGTAAGAAGATTAGCAGCGTGGTCATCCAAAAACTAACAACGATGGCGGGAAAAGGAAATAGTGCGCGCGGGTGGGGACGCAAACATGCTGCCATCTCTAAAAAGTCCTCCGGAGGACTTTTTAGAGATGGCCATCTCCAAACAGCCAGGCTGTGTGGGTCAAAGCAGGGTGTTGAAAAGGGAAAGGGAAGCACCTTGCATTGATTCGTCAATGGTGTAGCGCCTGCGGTCCACGTTGGTGTTGGATCGGTCACGGGATCAATTCTACGATGTCTAAAGGTTTGCAACCTTTGCAGGCTATTCCCTTTTCTCTACAACCCTTTCACTGTCGATAAGAAGGGCTCCTTAGTGCAGTGGTAGCGATGTCGCACATGGATGGTGCACCAAGTTCAAACCCTTGTGCGACGCAAGCTTTGCAGGCAAGCTTGCAAACAACATCCGTTGCTTACCTGTATCTACATCTCTTATAGTGGTGTGATCGATTGATCCCTGATGTAGCAGCAAAAATTCTGGCTATGAGTCCTATCATGCAAGTCCGAGAGTGGCGCAAGTTTTGCAGGCAGTGTGGCGAGGTCGGTGGTTTCAAAAAGGGTCATCTCCGTCTTCCCACGCTGCTTGCTCCTCGTCAATGTGCGAAAACTATCACATTTGATACTTTGATAACAGTTAAGGGTACTTCACCGTCCCAGCTTTTCACAGCGTGTCAGGCTAAAATGAGGCCCTCTTGGTCCTTTCGTCTGCCCGCGGTTAACTTTTCGTTGACATGTAACACCTCGAACTTGGATAAAAAATAAAAGGATAAAGCTTTTGCCGTTGATCAATCCCGTCTTGGGATGCGGCACGCATTCTACTTCCATTTGTACATTCGTAGTGGCGCTTGTACATTCGTAGTGGCGCTTGAATAATAAATTAAAAATCAATGTGCCACATAAAAAACTATGTGAAACTCAGCAAAGTCAAATTTCAATTGAATTTTAACCTTCTTTCCCCATAAGCGAGTCACCGTAATCTTCCTAGATCCAAGAGGTGAAAGAATTTTGAAAGGATGAAAGAAGCATTGCAAGGGAGAGTGTAACGCAAAGAGAGGTTTGTCGCTAGATCGAATTGTTATATAAAAAAAGAGCAGCAAAAACCTACGGTGCATTCGAATCCGCGTGTATTCATACAGTGCTTCTGAGAGCTCTGAACGTCTGCTCACAACATCTCCCTCGAAGTTATGCCGATGATGCGTCTCAGCTCAGCTACATGCACAATCTAATAGAGTGAGAAACAAATCAGAATTATTCCCATTGAATGAACTTGGCGATTCCAATATGGAAAACAAGTTGGAATTTAACCCCTTGCAGGAACTCGCGGATTTCGTGACATAGGCTCCACTCACAGTCTTCTGTACAAAAAGACATTGAAACTCAAAACAGAGAGGGTATGAAAATAAATATGTGCTTCATCTCAAAAGCGAATTAGGAAACTATTCTAGCACGGTGTTGCCATTGCTACATCGCGATATTATCGACTTTCATTATTGGTTTCCCTCATCACTTCGACAGCAGCTGCAATCTATATGACATATTTCCTGCATCGCTACTACAATCACAGCCCATTTTTTCACAGTAATCTGAAAGTGTGTTTCAAGTTTATTTTTTTGTAAATTGCTCGATATTTCTAATTAACCAAGCCTAGTGGATAAAATTTTTTAAATTTCCTCCACCAACGGGCAAGCTGTAAAATGTATTTAGCATAACTTTATAATAAATAAAAAATACTACTATGCTATGAAACATAGGGGCTTTGCTTTTTGAAATGAAACTCTTCCAAATCTTTTATGCGCCGACGTTTCGGGCCTTAAGCCCTTCCTCAGGTCTACAAATACAAAGGTGCTAAGTTAACATCAACAATCGATCTAGATGTGACCAATATAATACATTGGAAAACGAAAAAGACTTAACAACTGACCAACTTAGAAAAACTTTGGGTTAGGGGCGGGTTGGTCGCGGGAACTTCAGGAATTGCTGCAAATAATGTGGGATGAGGAAAGAAAGGGCTACGTGAAAGGGGGCTCACCTCTCTAGCTGCTCACTCGAAATGAAATGGAGACAGTCAGATGAGGGTTCGCAAGGGAAGGTAGAGTTACTTTATACCTTGCGATTTGGCGTATGTCACGTAATATTCATTTTCACATCTCACTATGTAGGGAGCAACTCCATGGCCGTTCGCGTTCCACTTATAATGTCTTACCTCTCAGAATCCTTTGCGAAGGATGTTAACCGTGTAATAAAGAGGTCTGGAATGCCGATCCGCCTGATATTCCGACCGCCACCTACGTTACGCCGTCTGCTCACATCGTCTCGATTGTACGAAGATCTGTGTGGCCGCTCAAACTGTCAATATTGCCACGATGGAACGGAAAATATGCCTTTTGAAATGTACCGTTTACGAAGTAACGTGTGCGTCATGTTCGGAGGTTTATATAGGAGAGAGTGGACGCCCGCTTTTCAAAAGGCTTGATGAACATCTAAGGGCTCTCCGGAACCCCAGCAGTTATCCGGGAACGCCTTCTCCGAACACCGTTCATTGCGCCACACTCACGAAGATCCACCTGAAATCAAGGTCACAGGAACGTTTGTGAGGTGGAGAGGAAGATAAGGGAGGCATTGGAAATACGAAGAAGAAGCCCACAAATTAACAACAGGAGAAGAACTGCGAACGGCCATGGAATTGCTCGCTACATAGTGAGATGAGAAAATGAATATTACGTGACATACGCCAAATCGCAAGGTATAAAGTAACTCTACCCTTACCCTTGCAACCCTCATCTGACTGTCTCATTTCATTTCGAGTGAGCAGCTAGAGAGGTGAGCCCCTTTCACGTAGCCCTTTCTTTCCTCATCCCACATTATTTGCAGCAATTCCTGAAGTTCCCGCGACCAACCCGCCCCTAACCCAAAAATTTTTCTAAGTTGGTCAGTTGTTAAGTCTTTTTCGTTTTCCAATGTATTATATTGGTCACATCTAGATCGATTGTTGATGTTAAGTTAGTACCTTTGTATTTGTAGACCTGAGAAAGGGCAAAAAGCAATTGAAGATCATATTACACAATGAAGCACAGGAATCCTATGATATTAATAGTGTAGGCTATTGTGATCTTTGACTTTTTGCAGATGCTGTTTTTTTATCTGAGCTTCTGCTGTCTTACATATGACCTCCTTAATATCTGCATGAAGGTAGGTGGGAAGATGTTTAAGACTTTTTTTGCTTTGAGGGCACTCCGCGAATTTTTGTATAACACGAAGATTTCCTTATAACCATACTACGTAGTAACTCCTTGTCCACAGAGGTTATATCATGCAATTTGAAATCGCTTTGCTCAAGCCCACCACGAAGGGAAAAAAGGACGCTGACAAAAAACACTCAATGATGCTTCATATTCATATCACAGCGTTTTTGGAGTGGACTATCAAAAAACGTGCTACGTAATGGAGTGATTGCAACTCACATTTCTCATGCTGTGAGCACATTATAGGTAGAACTCTCAAAAACATCATTGCGAGAACAGCTTACTCATTACTTCTATGAAAAATGCATTTGTGCAGAAAACTCAATGAGCTGACATCGGTAGCGTGCGTGCAAGCTCTTACAGTGTAGAAGTCTTAATACAAACTTCTTGTTAGTGAAAAAATCACTTGTCAATAGAATCAGTCTCCAGCAAATTTGCTTAAGTGGTGCTCCTAGAACATTGCATAAGGGCATTGCTACCGTCACCATGTACGGCCACCTAAATTCCTCACGACCTTATAAATGCCGGTCCACGTCGCAGCTCCTCTGTTCGTCTGAAGGGAACAGTGGTGAAAAGGGATGGAAAGTTAGAGGGGATAATGTGGTGAGAAGGGCGTGTATCTGGAATCGTGACGCCAATCATTCGGAGAATTCTTGCGCACTCACGACTACTCCAGTTTCGCTTTTTGGTAGCGATTAGCGACAAGCGCGGTTTTGCGAGTCAGCCGTCTCGCCCCATATTTGCGATTTTCTGTAGAAAATAAGCGAAATAAGTGAACATCAGTAAGTAAATAAATAAGTGAATATCAAAAACTGTTCCTCATCGATGGTCAACACAATACTGCCACTAATTTGTTCAATCGACGATTTGGGCAAGGGCATGACGAAGAATGACGTTTGGAGCCAAGGCCACGAAGGAACGCTCCCCTGCGGCCAGTATTTTATCTAGCTCTTACAGGCACGCAACCTCTTCACAACAGTGAAGAGAATTCGTCGCTATCTGCTCAGATCACTACAAAACATGTCCACTAAAATTGAAAAATGGCACCAAATAAGCCTACCATTCCAGCAGGAGGGGGGGGGGTAGAGCGCAGAGACAACGCGTTCAGTTAATCAGCGCTTCAAAGTTGTAAAGATCCTGGAATCCGGAAAAAATGTCCATTAATCGCACATGTAGTGGATAGACTGCAAAATAAATAAACATCAACTCAACGAACTTCTGACAATTTATCGCGCTAGCTACAAATTGAACCAAAAACTCGGTACGGCTCGCATAACCTCTTCTAAGCCAAGGTTTCTCTGATGAAATCGTCCACGACGCTTAAGGCTGTATATTTTTCCCTAACCATTCCACTGATATCGAAAATATTCAGCAAAAGTGTGACATTAGCAAATGATATGCAATTATTTCCTGACGGTCATATGGACTGTCATCGGCGTGAATGTGTATAAGACAGGCCATTGCTGATGAAGCGTCAAGGTTATTGCTCTTGTGCCGGAGCTCACTAGCTATTTTTGGACGATGAGAAAGAAACCATGTCGTAGAAACCATGTCTTCTTCAAGTCGATGAACGTGAGACGAAGCGGCATCTTGTACTCCCGTGAAACTTCAATGAGTCTCGTAACCGTGTGGATATGGTCGATCGTGCTGAACCCTCTTCGGAACCCTGCTTGCTCGCATGGCTGTCCTTCATCTAGTATTCTGCCGATCCTGTTAAGGGTACCTTGCATTCCGACAGGTAGCGCGTGAAGAGTCGAGCCAGAGTTTTGATGATAACTGGCGGTGCGTTCTTCAGATGTTCCGGTTTAACCCTGTCGAGACCGGGTGCTGTACAATTCTTCACCGACTTGATGGCGTGTCGGACTTCGGAAGAGAGAACTGAGGACGACGTATCCATCCTGTTGCAGTTGATAAGTAGGCAGATGGACATGGCTATCGAAGAGATCCGAGTAGAAGTCGTGGATGACTTTCTCCATTGCCCTTCGGGATGCAGTAACTGTTCCATCCGGACGTCGGAGGCAGGTCATCTTGGTCTTGTAGCTGGCAAAGCTTCGGCGGGCATTGCGGATGCTCCTCCCAGCCTCTGCTGCTTCAGCTAATACTGCTGCTCTTCGCTCCTTGAGATCTTCCTTTATCGCCTCTCTGCATAGCTTCGCAAGCTCGGACGTGAGTCGGTGATTGCCTGCAGCTCGTGCGGCTCCACGCTGGCGTATCAGCTCGAGAGTTTCCGAGACAGACGTCCCTTGGTGACTTTCAAACTCTCTGCCTTCCTGCCACAATCGTGAAGATGTTCAACGAGCCGATAGTACTCCTCGTCGATGTTTTCGATGACGGAATCCTCCCATAAGCTGACGAGGGAAGCGAAGTGGTCCCAGTTGATGACTGTCCTGGGGCTTCGCTTCCTGAACTTTGCTGCTCTCTCAACACGCATCGAGAAGTGGAATCTTGCGCGGAGGAGACGATGGTCCGATCCCGTGTAGAACTTTGGAACAACAGCGACGTTGGTCAGGCAAAATGATAAACTCCGACAGTCTCTCACCCTGCTCATTCCATTCCATTCCGTGAGTACCGATGTGAAGTTCTTCAGCCGTTCTTCTTGGGCCAATCTTAGCGTTGAAGTCGCCGACGATGACCTTGAAGAAGGTATGATCTTCCCTGTAGAACTTCTCCAATTCCATATAAAATGCTTCGTGTTCCTTCGTCGTAGCTGGATGTTGGTGCGTAGGCGACGAAGATTGTCAAAGCAGGAGTTGAACCACATCTTCTCAATCTCAAACGTCCGATTCGGGTCGTAAGGCTTTCGTACGAATCGATGTTTATGGCCAAGTGCGTGTTGACGAGGACACCCACACCGCCAACGCCTCTGCTGTCGCATGTTCCAAGGAACAGTTCTTCTCCAGTATCGAAAACGGCGTGTAGCGGGCGATGCCTTGCTGTTGTATCTCAAATGCTTTGGGTCTATTCTAATAGTGGCATGTGGTGCAGTTTTTGTACTGCATATAGTAATGCCAATTTTGCAGGGGAGGAAACCCTCAAGATGCGTGATTCATTTCTCTTCCACTTTTACATCCACTTAGAGTTCCTTACCCTGCAAAACTTCTGTGTGGTCAGAATTACACGCCTAAGACCATTTTCACCTTCTTTCGCGCAAAGTTATACAACGTCTACATACATAGTACATGGTGTAAAAGTGGGGAGAACAATTTAACCAGTAGCCAACTAATCCTTTCCGAAGGTCCGCCACAGGAAGAAATAGTTGGGCGGGTCTTGATGTATGTCATGTATCAGCACACCTTATCAACACGGATGACTTCATCACCTCTCTAGACCAATGTCAGATCCCAGTTGGAGCTAACTATGCCAGCTTTGATGCAGTATCGCTATACACCAATGTGAACACGGGAGATGCAATTGACGCTCTACTAACCCTATGGAATCAGCACAAAAGGGATGTCTTCATTTTTGGACTGGAAGAGGGAGACCTGCGGGACTACTAAAAGCAACTCTGGAGTGTAACATATTCCAGTTCAATGGAAGTACTACGCACAGCAACGTGGACTGGCCATGGGATTACGAATAGCACCGTTGCTGGCCATAGTATATCTAGACCGGTTAGAACGACGGTCGCTAACAACTGGAATATTATTCTACAAAAGGTACATTGACGACGTGTTCATTGTTGGCTCCTCGTCAACGGAGTTGGAAAGGACTCTCCTCAACCTAAATTCACAGGATCCCAACATAAAGTTTACTGTAGAGGAACCAAATGAGGAGGGCTTTCTTCCTTTCCTCAATACAAAAGTCAGAATGGAGCCAAACAGATATCTTGGTATAAGAAACCAGCGTCAAAAAATGTACTATTACATGCCAGAAGCTGCCACCCTTATATATGAAAGCGAACGTAGTTCGCAACTTATTAAAAACAAAAGAAAAAGTATGCACACAAAGATGGGAAGAAGTAGACATCGCGGTGGACCAAATTCTGAGGGACAATGGCTACGAAAATGCAAACGTTAACACATGGAGACCACATTCAACACCAGATGGTGTTCCCATGGTCATGCCGTATCTCAACGAAGCTACGGCACAAAAAGTTAACTACGTGGTAAAAAGGTCAAAACTCCCAATACGTCTTATATTTCGTCCACCGCCTAATCTCAAGCGTCTACTCACCTATTCACGACCATATGAAGAAAAATGTGGCAGAAGAAATTGTGCATACTGCAATGACAATGGAACCGTTTATCTAATAGAGTGTCAAGGATGCGGACAAAAGTATGTTGGGGAATCAAAAAGGCCCCTTTACAAACGTTTGGATGAACACCGAAGGGCGTTGCAAAACCCAGCCTCTTATCCAAATAGCAGCTTCTCCAAGCACCGCACCAAAAAACACGCATATGGGGAACCCCCCACATTAATCATTAGTGTATTACACCGCTCCATAGAAAACCCGGTGGAAAGGAAACTATTGGAGGCATTAGAAATAAGAAAACTATCACCCGAAATAAATAGTAAGGACGAACTACGTGACGCTCTACAACTATTAAATTAACTACGTGCCCAATGTCACGTCATTTTTATATCACATGCAATGACCGTCACAGTACGTCCGCTACTATTTAAGCAGAGGGTGAGGGGCAAGTCATTCTGTTCTACTCCATCGGCGCGGCTCCCGTAAGGGTAGCTTATCCTTGGCAGAGGCAACTCCATGTAAGTACCTACGGGGATTAGGGAAACCACTAAAAAATTATACAAGTTATAATCAATGTATTTCAGGCCTGAAGAAGGTGTTATACACCGAAATATCGCGGAAGTTTCCAAAGGAATTCTTTTAAAATTTTTGGCTCGTTTTTTGGAGTATTTGGACTTTTGTGAACTTTTGGAATTCTTTTGGAATAAAACTTTTGGAGCTTCTCTGTGTTGAACAATAGTTGAAGTGTGCAGAGCGAACTCAGCGCAAGAATGAAGCCGGAAGAAGAGTCAATGGTGAACTTGGGAGGCTTTGCAGTCCAGTCTACTCTGGCGCGCTCCATTGCAGACCGATCAACCACGATAATCTATTCGTTCGGTGATCCGGACGAGTTATTTGGTCGAGATATGGGAGGCGCCTGGGTGGCAACTACAGCCCATGCGCCCCAATGGCAATGTGACCGCGCCATTTGATATACACCGAGCGTGAAAGAATCCTCGACGAGCCGTTGCCCTTTCCTCAAGCGATTTTCAGCCTGCCTGCTGCAAGATGCATGGGTCCAGTAACGAAATCCCATAAAATGTCTCAATGGATGTGCATTGCCGGGTTGGCATAATGCAGCTAATGTCACGTATGTGACATACCGAAATCTGTACGTTCGTCAAGGTGTTTATCGCTAATTTTTTGCAAGATTGCGCGTAAAGCAAAAAGCTACGAGACTTCTGCTTTTAGAAAAGTTTTGGATTTTGCTGAATACTAACCCTGTTCTCGTTGGCTGGACCCCATTGTACATATTCGGCCTCGATTTCACAACGGTAGTGTCTTCAGATCCATCATCTCGCGCTGTCATTCTTGTATACCACACCTTGTCAGATATTTCTACCAAGATGGCTATACATCTTCTTTATTCTTCCAATGACATCTGCGTATATACTAACACAACTCATACTTATCGCCATTACAGTGGAGAGATGGTTTGCGTTCGTTTTTGTAAACGGCTACGAATCAGGCTACAGAAAGCTAGGGCCGGCATTGATCGCAACAGCTGTGGGTTTGTTTACTTCAGAATTCTGAAAACACGCGTTTTCAAACTCCAAAGGTGGCTCTTACAAATTTGGTTAAGAAGGGAACTCTGCCTACCACAAAGACCGTCGGGTCTCAAAGAAACGGAAAAAGCTTGGCGAAGGGCGTATTCAAGTAAACCTCAGCCCTAGCGAATGCCACCTGCCGTGACGAGGCCTGAATCCAAGTTGAAGCCTCGGGCTATGATCGGTCGAATGAAGATACTATCTCTTTATATCTGGCTCTTCATTTGGAGAAAGTTTTCCATTTTAGAGTAATGACTAAAAATCAATTGGCGGGCAACAGCTTTCGGGAATGATGGCGAGGAAAGAACGCGTTTAGACGAGTTTTCCGTACAAAATCGCATTAATACGATGGCGCCATCATCTATTTGCACATCAGCTACTTTATCCACAATGTTATAGTCCACGTTGCGTACCAGAGGTGACCACGAAGTATCTCGTCCATTAGCTCACATTTGATCCCTTTAGGTCAATGTGTGACGCCATAGCGCCTCTGTCGTGCGGTTGTTGGTCGCAATAACGGCGCGCTTCTGCAATACTCTTGGTAACTTCATTCGACCGTCAGGATAGGTTGTTACACTCAACCTCATCTGGGGTTATCGCTTTGAGCGGGAGTATCCCCTCCAATTTGCGAATGAAATACGTTATTTATCAACAGCTGATGTTTGTTGGCATGATACCAGCTACCGGGACACGAGCTGACGTGCTCGTTTTAGTTGCTGAATCGCCCAAATTGAAATCAAAGAGCACAGTAGGCGTCCTAATCCCAGGAACTCAGATTTTTTTGGCTAGTATACCCTCTACCATTCTACCATTCTAAGCTCCAGTGGGCTATAATATTTTCGCACATCCCTACTACATGTCCCTGAGTCTGTCTGCCTGTTTATTGGTCTGTCACTAAATTTGGTACTACGTGAACAACCACCTACAGAGTCTTGGTCAAGTTTGGAATGGGAGGGGCATGGGTCGCAACCGGGTGGAGCTGCTTCGCCCACAGTGGGCGAAGTTCACCCGGCTAATATGTGTACTTCAACAATCGGGCGGTGTCAACGGCAGAGGTGTCGTGTTCGGCAGAAAAGCCCAAATATCGGAAAAAGTGGGTGAAGTTGTTCTCTGGGTTGGTGAGACGAATCAGGGAGACCCACCCGTGAATGTTCTTTGAAAGGGAGGTACTCAATAAGATAAAACTCATAACTCTGCTACGAGGAAGCCCAATAAGCGGGAAAAAATCGGTTCAGTAGAGCAAGATCCAAGGTGTTCCCAGCATACCTGAACTCCGTGAAAGCTTGCCAGCAGTAGGAGAAGTGTATTTATCACAAATCCCTTTATTTCGCTTCCGAGAGGCTCAAAAACGGCGGAAGAAAGTGGATAGAAATAAAAGGAGGGAAGGTCAACGGTTAGTGATGGGCCTTACGTAAATCAAAGTGGGCCACGAAATTGCATAATCCGGTTACGAGAGGTCCCTGAACTGAAGAAGAAGAAGTACGTGGAGCTGCTTGGAGAAGGAGGGAAGGGTAAATGTTGATAGTGGTCAGGAACGAGGCACAATGTGGATCGAGTCTGCCATGAAACAGTATAGGTAGCTAAGAGGGCGCAGAGACCGGGAAAAGAGAGGGTGTGCGAAGGGATCTCAAGCGCTTGGAGGAAGTGCACCGAGGTCGCAGAGTATTATTACGAAAGTGTCGGTGCCCCGGCTATACCAGACCCGTGGGTTTACGGACTACTTTATTTTTACTCAATGGTCC
>MU868443.1:160685-187735 GCA_036418205.1 Ostertagia ostertagi | reverse complement strand
CGAGAAAGCAGAGAAAAGTTGCACATGGAAACTGCACGAGAAAGCGTTTCGGCGAACACTTTTGACCGCAACTGTATGTATTAGGTACCGGATATCTTAGTGTCGCTTTTCTGAGTTCAGGAAGTTTTGGGGCCGATTACTATGGAAAATCAATATCTCAGAAAGTCCTTTTTGCTCATTAATACTGCGAAATATGTTGCTTATTGTTTTCTATTGTTGGTTCACAATTTAACTTTCCCCCAATTTTTATACTTTTTTTTTGAAAATTCCTGGGTCCAGTGTGCAAATTCGCATGTGTGTACCAAATGCTTCAAAATTCTTGCTGAGAGCTACAACTTCCGCCCACCAAACCAACATTGCATTTGTTGGAGGGAATACTACCATTTAAAATGCTCATCGGTTTTTCACAGTTTTTCTCAAAAGACAGTGAAGTCTTTGAAGTGATGCCCGCAATCGTCGTCAAAAAGGTGGCCCTAGTTAAATCAGTCGAGACGGGGCTGCACCAGTCTTGTGCTGAAATGGTAGGACACCTTAGCAGTGACTGATCGATGATGCACAAACGCTTAAACGAAGTTGATTGACCAAGAAATTCTAATAAATGTGCTCATCTGCTACTCACGTGTGCTCAAAAAGGGTGCGTTTTTGACCCTATGTGGCAAAAAAGACTCCGGGAAAAATTGTCCAGTTGAGCTGGTAAGTAATAAATTTTCCACCAAACAGTGCAGACCCTACTCTAACTAAATGTATACATATTTTGTCCAGGCCCAACTGTTTAGCAAGTGTAGAGGGATGATTTGTCAGATGATGTCAAATTCGACCTACCTCTCTTTTTCGACTCAAAAAATTCCTAGCTTTAATCGTACGAGGTTTTCACTCATACTGGTAAATGGGAAAGGGCTAATGAGTCATTCGATGAATATGCCGTTTCACTCCCCGGATTCTGAATTAAAATATTGGTGGTCCGAAACTCGTGGTGAAAAAACGACACTAAGATATCCGGTACCTAATATAATTACGACTAAGAACATCACTATGCTGCACGTCGTTTGTTATGCTGGGTTTTCGCAGAGCATTTGAACAATAAATCTATCCACGAGAGCAGTTTTGTTGTATATTTTTGTTCGTACACAGAGACTCGTTTCGATTGCCTTGTACGGTTTTTGGAATACACACGCTCTCTCACACGCTGTTTTTTTTTCTGAATGGTGTGATAAATGATCATGCGATACCACTGATTTCTGATGCAGTACACAATACAGTCTTATCAGGAACGCGACAAAACATTACTCTTGCGACAGACGGAGCGCTGTTCGGCAAGAGCAGCCACTGCGTCGCTCAGGAGCAGAGCAACTGTCGTTTGGACGAATCACGCGGAGGATGTGTTATAAGGCCGATGTAAGGAGTCTCAACACATTTGGACGACAACGTGGCGAGTTCTTGCTTTTTGGTCACGGCTGGAAGTGGCGCTTTGCGGGCGCGCTCGCCTCAGGTCGTTCAAGCAGATTTTGAGTGATAAATACACAACTAATGATCAATTCAAAACCAAATCAGTAAATTGTAATGAGCGCAACCTAACCAGGGGTACAGTAGTGGAATTTCGATCGAAAGACATGGAGTAACAATGAAAAAGCGAAATTGGTCAGAACTAGCTGCAATGGACCTCAAAAGCAATTTTACGTTGATTATTCCAATCAAAACACACATATTGTCATCCCTAAGGTTCCTTATCTACTTCTACTACTATTTAAATCTTCACATTAATAAAAAGAAAAAGTAAACGAAAAATTTATTGAAATGAAGATTTCGTATGGTTCAGAAATCCTCCTCTAAATTAAAGCAGGGTCTATTCCAGTTAGGGGGGGGGCATCATGATGCAGTTTCTCGGCGAGCTAATGTAAACTCGAACATTCCAGCTTCTCACGCATGTCAAGTGACTGCCCTCACCCCCCCACCCCCTAGGCTGGCTACACTCCCCCTGGCTCAGAGTTACCGTAGCTTTTTGGGAGTCACCGCACCATGATCCCCTAAGAGACCCGAAAGCATACGTGACCATTCTAAGGGCCACTATGTTTGTAGCTACGTCAAGGTCTCTTCCATGGAAATATACAAGAAACTTCTAAAAGAATCAGGCGTGCGCGAAAAAAATGAGTGTAATGGGTGCGGGGGATATATATCCCGCACGGTCCGACATGGCCTGCAATGCGCGGGAGTAGCGGTCAAAAGTTTGGAAACTTTTTTATTTTTGATATAGCGCGGCCGACACATTACGAAATTGCCTCAAACTTCAGATCTTACATACAAAATCAAGTCCAGAATACGATGGGAGGAAAGATTCCCAAAAACATAATCATGTTCAAGATAAATTTTTTCAAATATGACCGTCAAAGTTTTGAAATTATTGTTCCCTCATCAAAATGAATGCTGCTCTTCAATGTTCCCTTTTTTCTCTGTTGATTCTGCTCAACCATTGAGGAACCATTCAGTATTGAGTAGGTTCAAAATGAACTCATGTGCAAAGGAAGCAGTTTCTCGATGGGAATTCTTTTTCAAACCCTACAATCCGAAATATGAAATTGGAATTGTTTCTTAGTAGCTCAGTCTCTACAGAGCAATATTATCGTATGTTCCTGGCGTTATCAGAGTCGAGTAAGCATTAGAAGAATGATCATTCGCAAAAAAAAGCATTCTCACAAGAAATTTGGCTCTCTTCAAATACTTCGAAGGGTGGTTAGCCATCGTCCCGATACCCCGACTCCCTCACTGAGAGGCTACTTTTGGCTGCGTTTTCCTAGTCATAGAAAAGTCGTGGAAAGAAGCAGCATCAACATAGGCCGCGGACCTGTGTGATTTTGCGACGAATTATCAACAAGAAAGCCATTGTTGTGTTTCAAGAGCAGAATGGCCCAACGGCTTCCGCACACTAAAGGCTAACATGGATCAAAGGCGAGAACTGAACAGCGACGAATGGGATTTCTGTCTTCCTAGAAATGATGTTGTGGACCCTGTGAAGTGTTTTGTCAAATGGGAACCTCATTTTGAGTATAAGATTCCAACAGTCAGAAATAGTGGAAGTATTGTCATGGATGAAGATGTGTCCGACCATTCGGCGATTCCCCAGTTCTAGGTATCCAGCGAAATGTGGGTTGGGCTAAGTACAAGTATAGTCTGTAGAATACAATGCTTCCTTCGATAGTCAGAACTAGCCGGAAAAGATGGGTTTTCTATCGCGGAAATGACCCAATGCAGGCCTACCTCCTCACTGCCGCCTTCCTAAACCCAGAAAAAGAAGCTGTTATGAAGCGACCAAGTCAAGATCTAAAGTCTAATTGAGTTCTACATCCCACGGAAGAAGCTGGCATGTCGCTCAACCCACATTCCAGTTAAGAATCCCACCAAACAATGTGATTTAGTTCACAGTGTGTAGGGTTCGACTTAAAAGTCCTAAAATTATTTTATAATCAACTCCATGTCAATAAAAACGACGCTGACATAGCTATTCATCGAATAACTAATTTATCATGTGGATTTGAGAGCTATTTTGCCGAATTCGCTTGGAATTGGAAGTTTCCAAACTTTTGACGCGCCATTTCTTATAAAAATTCGTATTTTTCAAATGCGATTCAGTTTTCAAAAAATTATGTTGCTCATCGTAATCTACACTTGATTCTGTATATAATATGTGAATTCGGGACAATTTCATTGTCTATGGCTACGCTAGATCAAAAATAAAAAAGTTTCCAAACTTTTGACCGCTACTGTATATCCCCGCGTTGTCGCCAATGTGTTAATCGCGCGTGTCAAAGTCGCAATGCTTGGAGATCTCCATGGGCGTAGGAGCGTATGAAATTATTGATGCTATAAGAGACGTAACTGTGTAAAAAAACACCTTGCTGGCTAACAGCAAGGGATCAATGAAATGTTAGACAGGTAAATTCAAGCTCGCATCTCTATACTTAGGGTTACAGCATTGCACGATTAAAATGAGACCGATTCGCTGTTGTAATCGTAGGAGAGGGTTCTGGTATGGTTTTCAATAGCTTTTTCCAGGTTTTATCCACAACCGAGGGATGGTGCATCTCAGTACAGACGTAAGACGAAAACTCCATACTCGGTTGCTCACGGGCGCAATTGTTGCTCTACAGAGAACCTGATGATTTGAACCGTGCCTATGTAAGGCCGATGTCAGACTTTGCGAATCGCGCGATTCGCTAGCGTCTGCGGTCGCGTCGCGGCCAGCGAATCACTCAATTGGCTGGTACCGCAACGCGACCGCTATCGCAAGGCAGCGAATCGCTTGATTTGCAAAGTTGAAGGAATGAGTAACCAGCTAACTTTTCAAGGCTCGGAATAAAACTATGGAGGAAAGGAGACATGGGTGTATGTGGGCAGTAACTTTTAGAGAGCACAAAACTTGTAGTTTATCGATATGTTCATACTATTCCACAAAAGTGAAATCGAAGAGAGCTCTAATCAATTGATAACTCGGATTTCCAGGCGAATAGCCCGCGAAACTCATGAATAAAAAACATACCAGCGGGGCTATTTTGACCCCACCAATAATGGAATTACTCTAGCACTCTTTTGAAAATACTAATTTCGTAGTCCTTTCAATGCCGGTTCAAGAGATGAAAAAAAGTTGAATGTGAAGAAAGTAGATTGATGTAGGCATCGGGAACATTTCGAAGCCTAAAAACTCGCGTGTTTATCAAAAGCGGACCGCAAATCTCCCTCAACGGACCAACGGAGCGACTTTTCGGCCGGATCAGTTTTGAATTGAGTTTAGGGGGAGAAAGAGGGCGGAGCTAAACATCGGCTAACACGAAGGTGGATATGGAGACTGTGTATTCGAGGGTCTCCAAATTCCTATAGACTTTCTTCACAATAAGTGGTTGAACAGTGCCAAAAAATAAATTTCTTCATATTCTCCTCTCACGTTGAAAGCGTTTCGGTAAAGCTGTGTATGGTTGACTTCCTCATAGACTTTGGTATCTTCTTGAAAAGGTTCTCAGAGCTCAGCTACTCTCAAATTCAATACAAAAACGCAGAACAACCTCGGATAACGGCTGAGTCGAGATCCAGAACTTCTGAATTTTCAGGCTAGACCGCTGTTGCTTATGGGCTGAACATAAACGGGTAAATGACGATGTCAGATCGTATTTGGAGCCGAATTGGCTTCAGGGCATTGGGACCAAAGGAGATTCTCACCTCATAATTTCAGATCTTCACAAGATTTTGGAAATGTTTCAGTATTGTTACATTATCCTGGCAGAAGCGCTCTGGTAAAATACGGCTATTCTTCCCAGATCAAATACAATGGCATCGGGTAGAGCATCGAGAGCATTGCCAGTCACGAGGTATTTAGAGTGTGGATTATGTTCGAAGAAAAAAGCCATTTCTGAGTGGAGTGAAACACCGGTCCATTGTGGGTTGAGAAACCGTGCTCTAAGCTTTCTGGGCTTCAAAATATCCTAATCAGTAGCGGTGAAAAAAGAGGCTCGAAATAGCTGCTACGGAAACTGGAGCCTTAGTCAGGAAAAGCAACGATTAAACCGGTCTTTCAATGTTGCAGAGCTTCAATGGTTCTGAAAGGATTTTTGTAGCAATCATATAACCCTTTCGGCCCTGGAGGTGTTGGATGTATTCGTATTTGATGTATCTTGAAGCAATCCTCTCTACCTTCCTACGCAGCCCTTTTTGTGTATTTCACGCTTTTCAGCGTGAAATAAACAGCAGCACCTCCAATTTTTGTAATTCAAAATCTTGACTGAAGTACATGTAACTTATCTCGCTAGTGAAGGGCTTAGAGTGCCACGCTCCTCGTTGCCTGGGCATATGTAAGTCAAACCCCAAAGAAGAATATACTGGAACATCCACAATCGTGCAAGACTCTGCAATCCTTCGAGAGCACTAGACATGTCGAAGTTTCTGTGAACCTTTTGCTTGCCTTCCTACACCCATGATATTGAAAGAGTCAAACGGGCGCGCGCATCACAACCAGCTGAGAAAATACTGATCATACCGCGGCAAAATTTGCTCCGTGGCCGGTGTTGCCTCAGCTGAATGTATTGCGCATTCACAGCACCTCTGTAAGGCCCGCGGCAAGCTCCTAGAGATACTTGAGTGAAAATCACGAAACTAGACGGAAATCACCATTGACAAAGCAACCACACAAACAACAACAAATACAACACTACAAGACAAAGTTTCTGTGCCCTGTGGCAATCAGTGACTGGCACTAAAATGCACTGATCTGCCAAATTCAAGGACGACATGGAAGAAAAGCATAACCTGTACACAACTAAAAGGAACCTTACAGCGGTTCATGGTATTTTCTTTCTGTACTGTACTATATGTGTGTCTCTAAATATATATGGTCATATTGTTTGTGTTGCTTTGCCGTACAGGTTGTTACGATGGAACTTCTTTATTCGGTCGACGTTTCGAACAATTCGTCGTCTTCAGGACCTGAAGTCGGTTGGAAGTTGCTAGCTTGTAACTCACCCGGTCAAGCATCACGATACTTCTCAAGATGCAGAAAGAAAGGGAAATCCAACAAGGGAACCAACCTTTGCAGTTCCACCAGTGCCACGTGATCACTCAATCCTTGAATATATGCGGAAAAATGAGACACACTCGACCCACATGACAGTGAAGATGTCATACGTGCAGAATGCGAATATCTCACAATCCACATAAAGGAATGAAAGGCAGGAATTCATTTGTAATGGCAATGCATTCATTTCGGTTATTTAACTTTGGATTTCGCACGCGGATATAGAACGCTTCTAGCACCGATGTCATCCTCGCGGGCAAGGATTCTGCACTCAATATTAAAATCATTGCCCTGGTGATCTTCTAACCGGTGCTTGCCAAGTGGAGTAACCAGGTTTCCCGCCTTTTTCCAGCCATGACGCGTATGCCTAGCATTCTGCCCGTCTATATAAACTTCGTTACAGGTTGAGCATTTGAATTTAAATTGAGGTTCAGGTTGAGCATTGAATTCAAGAAGGCCAAGCATGGAATATATATGGTCAACTTCCGCTGCGATGTTACTCAGCAGTTACACACTACGGAGTTATGCTCTTTTTAAAGGAATCACCCGAAAAACTCATATTCTCGCACCCATAAATCACTGGCTTGAGACCCACCCATCGTCCACGATAAGAATGAAAAGAACAAAAAATTGCATTTGTTTTGGTAAACAATTCGAAAAGAAAGGACTGCTACGCGTTCAAATTCCCGCCGGACATCTGTCACAAATGCTGGCGGCGGGAACTTCCACTTGGTTCGGAGTGCTGTCACTAGAAACTCTTTTGACCTTTTGACTTATTGCATTCACATCTCACACTTCTACTGCATCCTATTCTATCGATCGATTTGTCTCTACTCTCCAAAATCGACGCTTTAACCCGATTCTTTCATTGCGTCGCCTGATACGTAGCCGCCCCAAGGCGACTTCTTTCCATGCCCCGCCTTTGGCTCCGCGCGATTACCTTCGACTGTCCATAGAGTGGGTTTTCGTGAGTTTGTTTCTCTTCGGAAACCGAATCTTCATGCGTGAAACTTTGTGTGTTGTTTCTAGTGATCACAACTGACACACCCATGTTGGGAAAGAATGCAAAATATCTTCGGGAATTATCACTTTAAGTTTTGCACCCCAGTGTACAATGGCCACATTGAATTGACATTCCAGCGGGTAGATTAGACCATTCGAATATATCTCTTCTCAAGTGTAGTTGGTGGGGACCGGGGGCGGGGGAGAGTGGGAGGAGCGTTGCCGCAGTTAATCCTGGCAGGTGAAGGAGACTTTGCGGTGAATGTGCCATTTTGTGTGTGCAGGAAGGGAACTAATCTATTGTAAAATGAAAGTGGCATGGCTTGTCGTAGTTCTGAAGGAATTAAACGCTCTGTGTCGCAGTGGACCCTCTTCCCACTACACTGAGGCCTCCAACTTCGTTAAACTATTTTATGCAGTAAGTTCCTCACACCAACGATCACTTTGTAAACGCGATTTTTTAACAGTGGTGGGATGTGCTGGTTTTACGTTGTCAGTTTGTTTGCACTTATGGCTCTGCCGCCATGGAGTCGGCTGCCGTCCTGTTGGATAAACCATCCATAATTAGCTATAAAATTCGTCACGGTATCTCAAATTCGTCATCGTTCTATCCCTTCAACTTTAGTAGTAGTGCACGTCTGCTGTGAAGGACATCTCACTGTCGCTTATGTCGGTTACGGACCCGTCTTATGGTCAGCGCGAAGTCTGAATTGGCATCGCGAAACCGACGTTCGATGCAGAGGGTATTTTATTCAGGGCCCATACGTTTCTGACTGTCACCGTCTTGCCGATCGTCTCTAACCTACACCCCTACCAAGGTCCAGGCGACTGATTATAATTCTGAGCATATCAGAGCTGGCAAACTCATCTGGTAATACCGGTGAATCTAATTTCAGCTCGCCGCAGCTACCCGCACCTTTCTAAGCACTGCTAGGCTCTTGCTGGCGCGTTCTAAGCTTACCAGGAAAGGGAACGTGACTTATGCAATGAGACCTACACTGTTATGTGTGCTTTACAGATAAGCGGTCCGGGGATCAAATCCTGGGTCGTGAGTCGCCCGGGCCAACCAAGCCTTCCATCCCTCCGGGGTCGGTTAATTGGTACCAGACTTGTCTGGGAGGATAAAAACACTGACTTGTACATCGGCTGGCCCCCGCAAGTCATTGTATAGGCCACATCGCATTCAAACGCCACTACGAATGTACAAATGGAAGTAGAATGCGTGCCGCATCCCAAAAAGGGATTGATCAACGGCAAATGCTTTATCCTTTATCCTTAACTCCCTACAGCAGATCGATCGATGGTATGGAAAGCACATTCGAGATCAATGTCTAGAAAATCATGAATAGTGTGGGTCTCACTGTATACGGCAACTTTGAGCCACCACCCTTCCTGGTTACTGGAATCGGCCTACCGTACCCTTTTTGTCAAAATTGCAAATCTCGAATACGCTAGAGGCTTTTATTGTTGACGTCGCGGACATCGCTGTTGCACTGTGTTTCTTACTGTAAGTCCCTGAAATGGTCTAACTAATGAAAGGCAAGCCGAAATCTAGAAAATCTTCTGAAAGGTTTTTCAGTAAAGTTGACTGACCCTAAGAATTTCAAGAGTCAGGAAAAACGATCAAAAGGTTTTTCTAGATTTCCTGGGAAATGGGAAGTCGTTGTTTCATGTTTCATATTTTTTGAACAACATGAATCGTCAGTTGCTCTCGTCCAACTTTACTTTTCCTCTGCGCTCGAATAATTTTGTCCACTACTGTCCTCGTTCCTTTAAAGGCATTTTCACATATCCTTTGAACATGCTTCTTACAAGAATACTTCACATCGAAGAACAAAATATTTTTCGAATGATAAATACGCTCATTCTTCAGATGCGCTGCTTCTCACTTATCTTTGCTGCATTTGTTATACTTCTGAGCACCGCTATCACAGTCGTAAGTGAAGCAATTTCAACCTTTGTTAAAATATTATTTTCCAATCGTGCCTGTTACATGACCTGAAACACTGAGCAAGAGCAGCGCCTTGGTACCAGGGTCGAGCGTCGCGTTCGCACTTTTCCAAGAATTTTGCCACCCCCTACCCCTCCTTCAAGGGAGTTTCGATGTGACCCCCACCACCAGCATCGGCCTTAGGAGCGTATTTGATTCTGGGACTAGCCGACAAGTCCATCTCCGCAAACTTTCTCCTCCTCGCCCAACTCGTCGCCCCTCGTTCGACTAGTGCGTACGGACGTTGACCCTGCTTGCTATGTGATTGGTTGCCCAGACAACCCACCAATCGCAGACAATCGCGAACGTACTGTGCCGTAATTCAAGTTACTGCAAGCGCTTACAGAGGAGGTCACTGAGGTCATGGAGGGGTTATTGAGACACACTTCACACTTATCACGCCGTTGACAGCCCCTCCTGCCGTTCACTTGAACACTACTCTACTCTATCCACTACCCATCTTTTTTTTCTTAACCATCTTTTCATCGTCTATTTTGTCTTTGACAGAGGACTATTTTCAGAATTCCTTCAATGTGCCACCAGGAAAGCAGTGTAAAGTTGAGAAAGGAGGAGACTGTATGCGGTGCGATTGCAAGAAGCCATTCTCTTGCTACAAAGGTACATGCCGATAAGCACAAAGTTTTAACCATCCAATCACGTGATCACTGATGCAGAAGGGATTATTCTTGCAAAATTCTCAGTGAATATAAATCTTTGCATGTAGAGAAAATCATGTGTTTGTTAATTGTTCTTAGCATTTTAACATCGGATTAGATGATGCGGGATAACAGAATTCAGGTGATTTTTAATAGATCCCACATATTTTGACATGTACGTCCTACTAGTCAAAAGCGGTTCTTGTCACTGAGCTTGGTGTCAGTCTTCAAAGGAGCATTCCACGACAAGGTCGAAGGTAGAAGAAGGGAAACTTACCTAGTGGAAAGGTAGGCGGACTCCCGTGTGCGGACCGACACGCAATTTGCAGCGAAGGATATGCCCGGCGATCTAGCATGGCCCTCCCGCGGCGCTATCGGCGCGGCACGCCCACCGACTGGCTAACCACTCGCCGCAGGTCTCTAGCCGTTCAGCAGAGAGAGCGTTAGCGTTGAAGAGGGCAGCACCGATGAGAGTCGCATCAAGTGCGGAAATCAACGGGCAAGAAGGGTCCCATTTTTCGGGTTTTCAGCCGTTCCTCGGCCCCGGTTACCACTAACGACCTCTACCTTGATCCTAATGAGGTGCCTACGAATCCCAAGCTCCGCCTTTAATTCGACCTGGTGTGCAAACTCTTATTACTTCACATATAATGGGATCACATTTAGCAGTGATACTATTGAAGTATGGATCACCACTACTGGGCGGAGAAGGAGGTCTGCTCGAGTGACGAGTGAGTGAGCCTAATAGCCCCGATATGCGCACATACACTTTGTTTCCTCCGGTCGATGATGTCGTAAATACGGACTCAGCAGAATCAAGGTTTACATTGTATTTAATGACGATATACTGCTGATCTGTATTTCAAAGTCGTACTATACCTACAAAACTTTTCAAGCCCATTTCAAACCATGTGCAGCTTACCTGCTCCTCGAATTTCACCACACCTAATGCCGCCATAACAACATTCTGAATCCGGATTGCGCCAGTTATGTCGAGTGCCGCACTTTGTGGATCATGTCATCCCATGAGCGCACTTACATGCGATTGGCTTATTCGCGAGGAACTTTGGGTTCATTACTAGTTCATGGTGAATGCTGGCATCAAAGTAAGGGGGAAAGTGACTGTAGTGTATTGAAATGGGGCCTCTTAGCACATGCAGCCTACGGAAATCAAATTCACAACGTATTTCCCATTGTCAAGGGAAACCAAGCTTCCCATCCCTCCTAAACTTTTACTTGGTAGGACACTCGTCAGAGAAAGAAACTGAATTAAAAAACACGGAGTTTTACATTGGCTGGGTCCAACAAATCATTCTATAGGTCAAACCGCATTCGAATGCTACTACGATTCCGTGTAAGGAATGTGTGGCGCATCCTACAAAGAGACTGGTCAACGCCAAATTCGCTTGTTCTTGTCCTTATCACTTCTAACAAGGCCACTCTTTTGAAAATCGCTGAAGTTTCCAAAATTACCGTGTTTCGTGCCGGCCTTTATCGTTGAAAAGATGGAAAGGTACAGCATTGGCATTAGTCAACCTTTTTTAGGATGCGCCACGCACTCTACTCAGAATTGTAGCGGCATTGGAAGGCGCTTTGGCCTATACAAGACTTAAGGGGGCCAGCCTGGGTACAAGTAAGTAACTGTGTCGAGTAGTACTATTTAGCCATGGATGGATAAACTATTTGGGCTTCCTGGAAGATATCCGACTCCCGGACTGTGCATATGAAAATGTGTGCCACTTGTTAGACACCATCCTGAATATTGTTGTTGCTATGATAAATCGATCCGAAATTCCCAAAAATACACGTGGCGGAAATGGTTCTTACGCAAGAAAATTGTTTCAAGGAATTTTTCGGACAGAATTTTCGGAATATGCAAATTCTGGCCATCGAAAAGATTGACGTTGAATTGCCATGTTAATCGAGACACTGTTTTGAAATGACTCACACATACGATAGTTCATAATAAAAAATTTATTCATTCATTCAATCACTCCATAATGCAAGCCCGTCTGTAAAGGATGATAATATACAAGCATAAAACTGGTACGATACCACAGTAATGTTATGAGTGTAAGAAGATTATTCGTGATCACAGTTATACACACTAGGTGGGACTCAATGACATAGGAGCAGTGGGTGAGGTTCACCTCTTCTGTTCCGATAATATCACAATCAAATGCAAATATTTATTTAATTGAAGGTCTCAGGAGGTAACCCTTCATGAAATTCATGAATACAACCTTTAGCGGCAGGTGCCTTTGTAGCATGAAAGTGGTTTGCTGCAATCACATCGCATACAATCGCCACCCATTCCTACTTTGCACAGTCCTGTCGGTGGCACGTTAAAAGAACCCTGAAAGAGACACATCTAAACGTATCACTTCATTTTTACCTCAGGAGCTTTTCTTAAGTTTCACGCAAAAAAAGGTTTCAAAGAAGAAAATGAAAATTTCTATAACTAATGGAAGAAAACCCCACCACAGTGATAGCACTGCTGAACAGAACAGCAAATATCGTAAGAACGAGCGCTAGAAGACGCATCTGGAAAGCAAATATTTCGAAAAATCGCTATTGTAAAAAATCCCACCACAGCTCATCATCAATGGGAATCGCGATTCCAGAAACGAGAATGTAGAATTTTTCACATGGAGAATTGAAGGATAAAACATTCTATTTGTGTGAATGATTTTCTTTTGAGTACACCGCGCATTTTATTTTCACTCTGAATCGTAGCTTTATTTATAAATTCGGCCTACATATACAATAACTTTCAAAAGCAGCTGATGTCGAAGGCATTGTTTTTGCCCTCCCAAGTAAGTAGCGACTGGTCGACCATGGAGGGATGCTAGGCTCAATGGGTCTCGACGAAGAACTATCCGGATGTGAACGCCACACTTTACGTGCAGTTGGCGGCGTCACTTGCTACTGCACCACTTCCACGCTACTTCTGACATACTGGAAGAAATTACTTGCAAGCTGCAAGTGCGGTACAAAGTTCTGCTCTGTGCCTGCCCTGACAAGTTGACGACAGCTCAGCCACAAGGCCGTAGACACCCAGTTCGTTGTCCCCCTTGAGAAACGAGTAGCAATTGCGGAGCTGTTCGCTAAACTGCCATAGGTCAGAAGGGAGGGCCATCTCGTATCCACCAATTACGGTTGAATGGGCACTGAAGCAGCAGCCGCTGCCAAAGTAAACTGCTTGAGTATGTTTGATAATAAGTATGACAGGAAGAAAAGCTAAGGTCATAAATCACGCGGAAAAAGAAAACATGAGAACGGAGCCACTGTGCTGTGCTCTTAAAGAGAAACTATTTGAAATAGCGCTGAAGACTATGTTTGGGAACTTCGGTTCTTCTGCCCCTTGGATTTTTTCCACGAGCACCTACCGCGAGAGAGTTTTCTCAAGATGCGAGATTGTTTTGAAGCAATTCATCTTCCCGCAGCCCAAAACTGAACTCAGCAACCTTGTGATAATTTCCATATACGAACTACGGCAAAAAAAAGCAGAAGCTAACAAAAGAAATAAAGTCAAAAGTTTTTTTAAGCAGTTATTGAATCTGTATGGTTTTATAACAGATGACGAATAGTAATATGTGCTCGAATAAAAATACAAAAGAGTTCATCCAAAGAGAGCCACTATTAAAACGAGTGACGTCACATGAGATATGATTAAATAACATAAAAGTATACATTGTATTATAATATATGAAGTGCAGAAGTGGTGCAGCGGCACTTGGCGCTATTACCACTCGCACGGAGCGGCGATCAAATCTCGAATCATACGCCTTCCAGATCTGCCAAGTCTTCCATCCCTCCGAGGTCGGCTAATTGGTACCATAGTTGGATTTCTACATCGTTTGGTTCCGCAACTCATTGCATCGGACAAATCCATTTCGCAATGCCACTATTTACTGAATGGAGCAGAATGCGCGGCGCATCCCAAAAATGGATTGATAAAAGAATATTTCAAGATAAAGTTGTGTTTTTCCCTTCTACCAAGGTAACCTTAACGAGTAGAAGAGAGCGATATGGAACTGGTTAATTAATTATAAATGAAGGATAGGTAGGTTATATTAGATTGAAATTAGTTGAATATCAACAGCACGAAACAGCATAAAATCCGGTGTTGTACGAGAGGGCATGGTGAATTCCAGAAAATGAAATAGTTATTGACACGTGAGAGTAGGCGTGCCCATGAACGTCACGGATTAGCGAGGATTGTCTGGTGGATGTACGGGGCATGGCAACCAGTGAACACATTGCAAATGAAACCGGAAACTCTGAGCACCTTTGATAACAATACAGCAACGTATGCAACTTGACCCACCCCTTTAATGGCACCATCGCCGATGAAGCAGAAAGGAAAAATCGTTAACGATAACGCGTCATGACTGATATACGCTCCCATCATTACAACTGTGATACCGGTCTCAACGCCTAGCACTCGATGAGTCAGTGGCTATGCGGAGGCTGAGGATAGAGGGTACCGTTATCGCCAAAAAATTGCGGTGACGTACGACCTGTTTGCTTACCATCGGCTGCGCCGATATTCACACGGACACACACAGCAAACCATGTCCATTGAACAAACTGACATCGTGCTACATGCACGCCCGTTCAAAATCAGTTCTATAGGGTGAATGTACACAGAACGACATGGGGCCCAAAATTGGATGGGTAAACACACGGAAAAGAGGCATTTTGCAGGCCGGGCCTTGCTAGACCCATGTTGCCCCTGTAAACAGTGTTGCCGTATATTATACTATTTTTATGTTTTCGGATATTTCTGAGACTTAATTATATGTGCAAGACCAGATTTATAGCGGTGAATGTACACAGAACAACATGGGGCTCAAAATTGGATGGGTAAACAGACGGAAAAGAGGCATTTTGCAGGCCGGGCATTGTTAGGCCCATGTCGCCCCTGTAATCAGTATTGCCGTATATTATACTATTTTAATGTTCTCTTTTTATTTCTGAGGTTTAACCATATCTATGATGTGGTACCTAAGGGTAAACTGAGAAAAATACCGTAAACAAATTATCCGAGAAGTAATGATACACTTTTCCACAGTTCCCACGCCTACATTTATTGCTATGGAAGTTTCTAGAAAGATATCGAAGGCATAAAATATGACTCGCGACGTGGAATCCACGTCAATCAATCGGACAAGGGAGGTTTTTCATGGTATGGAGCGCTTTTGGAAACGGTTTCTGCATGTTGTAGGGGCTCATGCGAGGAACACAGAACCATGATCCATTTTTCCTGAACGCCTCCAGGAATGTCAAAACAGTGGTGAAGAAATGGTCCAGAGTTCGATCCCCGGTGATGACTAATTTTTGCAATATAGTTTGGCGCCAGATTGCCGCCAAATGGCGCCATCGTCGAGAATAGATGTCATTGTCGTGTTTTGCGGCAATTTGGAGGCGCCAACATAAATTGCAAAAATTTGTCATCACGGAGGATCGAACTTTGGACCATTTCTTCCCCTGTTTTGACATTCCGGGGCGTTCAGGAAAAATGGACCATGGTTCTGTGTTCCTCACATGAGCCTCTACAACATTCAGAAAACCATTTTGAAAAAACGCTTCATGGCCTGAAAGGCCTACTGGTGGAAAGCTCGTCAGCTCTTTGTTCGGTGATTTCGGTGGCAGAAAGGAAGGTTGGCAAAAGAAGGGAGAGGGTACGCTTTTTATTACGGTACACTGATGGTGCAGTCTATTCGGGGATATTATCTTCGTAGAAGATGGCACCGAACACCAGCTCTACGCTCTAGGAAGGATCATGGAGAAAGCAGTAGTCGTACAGCAGAGTGCAACCTACGCCACCGGATAATTTTGAGTTATGTTTTCGAGAAACATCCTCCTTGAAGACACAATCCAGAATTACGCCAGTGGATCGAAGCCTAGTGCTAGAAAGGTGAAGAGGTCAGCAAGCATAGGGGCCTCACTGAACTCGTGATACGAATTTGCAAAACAAAGGCGTCAAGGTGTTACGATGCAAATGGAGTTACACCTTCGACCTGAGGTCGCTCCCAAAAATTCAAGTCGTAAGCAAATTCGCTCTCAACCGTATCCATGCTCCCTCACCACCGGTTCTTTTCTCATCTCCGCGGAGCCAAATATGTCCTCTCTCGCTGTCTGTCCCTAGAGCTCTTCATACATAGACTAGAGATAAAGAGACCTCCACCATTAGGGTTTTCGATAGTTTCGTTTTCTTTTTTGTTCATTTTTCTCGGTATCATACCTTTACCTTCATTTTAGAGCAAAATAACCAAACTAACTTCAACCTGGGACGTGCCTTTGAATAGGAATAGTTTCAGAAAAGTGGTTTCTGAACTATATGTGTTCCGAGCCAATACTATCCCTACGACACGACATCCAATTGTTGGTCTTGCATTCCCATCATCTTAAAGGAATCTTGCGCGGAAAATTCTTGCACTCTTTCCTAACATGAATATGTCAGTTGTGATCACTGGAAATAGCACACAAAGTTTCACGCATGAAGATTCGGTTTCTGAAGAGAAACAAACGTACAAAAACTACACGTTATGGACCATCGAAGGACCAGGAGGCAGAGCCAGGCGAGGCATGGAAAGAAGACGGCGTTTGGCCGGCTACGTACCAGGCGACGCAATGAGAGAATCGGGTTAAAGCGCGCGATTTCGGAGAGTGGAGACAAATCGATCGAATAGGATGGAGTAGAAGTGTAAGATGTGAATGCAACGAAGCAGAAGGCCAGAAAGAGCTTCTAGTGAATGCACTCCAAGAACCAAGTTTGAGCATCCCCGTCGCCAGCATTCGTGAAAGACGTCCGTGGGCAATTCGAACGCGTAGCAGCCTTTTCGAGTTTTCGAATTTCTAATCAAAACGAAAGCAATACTTCAGTTCTTTTCACTATTATCGTGGATAATGAGTCTCAAGCCAGTGATTTATGGCTGAAATAGAATCATGATTTTTCCGCGCAAAGATTAACTATCTAGCCTAGCAACCGGTGTTGTGAGGTAGATACTGTTTGTTGATCACTCTCAGGCCAGAGCGATTACGGTAAGCCTCGTTGAGCTCGACGGTGGCGGCAGATGACGTCATATTCTGAAGACGGCGGGGGCAGTGAAGGAGGGCCTGCTTCTGTTTACGGGGGAACACCTAAGGAATATTCGCCGTAAAACTTTCATTAACATCGGCTCCCTGTGCGACGAAAAGTTCGATGATGTGCGCCATGGGCAAAGTGTCTCTTTTTTTTGGCCACCCCTGTATACAATGCAAACGACGATGCAATGAGGCTTCGAGAAAATCTATGAAACGGATACATGTTATAAGGCCACATACATGAAAAAATTTAAAAAAAAATTGTTTACAAAATAAAAATTATATATGCATGAAAAATGGAAGTGACTTTGGAAACTTGCCGCATAACTTTCAGGCACGATCGGATAGGGTCGTGATTGGCCTGATTAGCTCTCGTGAGCACGGTGGAGCAAGAAATTGTGGTTCGACATTTGCTTTTGCCAAAACTGTGTGAAAAGCTGCGGGGGCAAACTGGCAACAAATGACGCTGACTATCATTGGAACTGAATGCAATATTCGTGAGCTGTGAGAAATCCTAGTGACCAAACTTTCGGAGAAAATAAAGCTTTGCAAATAACTGCAAGACAATTGAGCAGTGAGCAGCCGTCCCCTCAGGTGCGCTGGCGAATCACTTGGAGACGAGCTCTTCGCCACGCTCCTCGAGTAACCCTTTCCAAAACAGGCGATGGTAGATGCTGAACCTCCTGGTGATGACGGAGAGGCACAGTGAACCGCTTGTTGAAAAGCTTTTCAACGAAGGGGGATGGAGGGCGGGTGCTGTTTATGACTGTTGTATGGGTGAGTCATATTTGAAGCTTGCAGAGGGAGGTCTTGGTGAATGGGAGGAGACATAGTGACTGTGTGTTTCAGAGAAGTCTGTACCCCTCCCCTCCCTCTTCCTCTCGCTTGAAGCCATTTTCGGGAGAATCCTGGGGGTGGACACTTAGAGCGTGTTAAGTGATGGCGGGTTTAACGACAGCATCGGCCGCTGGAGTTTGATGTTATGCAAGAAGCTCTTCCAGGCGGCTGTAGACATTTCAGAACCGGCAAGATGTGACCGTTGACCCTGTGGGGGCACATTCACTGGACAATCGCAGGTTTTCTCCTCCATCCAGTGATTGGGGTGGGAGTGAATCGTTTTTTGTTCTAGCGACCCACACCCGTAGTTGAGCACTCGTCCCTTCCAACTAGCTAGGCTTTTTGTCAACTGCTGGGCTTGATTTAATGAGTATGAGGTGAAGTCAAACGGATATACCGTAAAGGAACTTCAGCTGGTATACCTACATCTGTGGAAAAAAACCTTTTAAAAAATCAAAGCCTTCCATTGCAACGCTCGATGGGCTCTGATCACTAGACCTGTAGTTTCTAATCCGTTCTGAGCAATTTCTCTAGCGCGTTAAAAGAGTTGATCTCGATGAGGAAAACTTGAGGAAGTTGAAATTTACGTGCAGTTTTGCACTCTATAAAATACTGTTATACAACTCTCTGTATTGATGAGTTTCGGTAAAATGAGGACATTGATGGGAAGTAGAAGACTCCTGCTTCGGAAATAACGATGGATCTTAGAGCTAATTTCAGGAACAAAATGCAGTGCCAAAGCCTCCCTCCGGTTCCCTTTTGCTGAAGTACATACTTCCTCCCTATTGCATCGCTTTAATCAGGCAGACAACAAGCGCAGCTTCTTACAAGCCCTCTCCAATTTTCATTCCAGGTAGAGAACTGAAATACTGCAAATTCTGCACCCGTCAAAAAATCTCAACGTTAAGGCTGCTTCCATAGCCTGCGCTGTCCGCGGACGCCGTCCGCACGGTCCATGCGGACAGCACGAACAGTGCGAAGAGCGTCAACACGCGCTCTGACGCACAACGCGCAACGCATCGACTTTGCGCCAAGTACGGACGGCGTCCGCGGACAGCGCAGACTATCAAAGCGGCCTAAACGAGATTAGGTTGTCTGGTAGGTTGAAGATTGGTTGTATGATATTATAGAATTCACGGTTGAAGGTTTAGTTTTGAAAAAAATGGAAGTAAACAAAAGTTTTTCACGGTTTCTGGAAATTTTCGCCATTTCTAGTTCCCCCTATTTCGGAAAACGAGAAGAGCGTCGAGTGCAGACCACACACCACAAGTGACGACGGCCAAGAAAAAAGGGCTTTTTTCGGCCGTCGTCACTTGTGGTGTGTGGTCTGCACTCGACGCTCTTCTGTCTCCGAAATAAGGGATATGTAGCGCCTCTCCAGCCATCAATTTTTCTTTTGAAAAGGAGCTTTACCTGTCAGCAGCATCAGCACGTCAGTGTATCGTTTGCTCAGTGTGCAGCGTCGAGCAAATTGACGGTATGTTGCCAGCGCATGTCGAGAGAAATAACACTAATCGATGTTACGCGCATGACTTGGCAAATCTGCATAACTAATAAAACCGTGACATAGTGACACTTCTGCACGATTCACGTATTCTTTTCCTTCGCTGTAGCTCGGCCAACAAAACATTACAGGATTAGCTACGGAGATGAAATCTAGCCAATTTTTGAGTGCATGGAGGTCACAAACGTATCTTCTGAATGATTTATTGTAAACCGAGTATAATAGAATACAGTGTAAAGAAAAGAAAAGACTTCTACAGTTACCATGGGTTACAGGAACCATGCACATCAAAACTGCAAGCGTGAAGATGTAACAAGACGAAAAAGTATTCACAATAATCATACATCCAAGATTTTCTTGCGTTTGATCACACGGCCGAGTCTGGACACCGCGGGTTGTGCCGGAGGTGAAGTGGAGGGCGTGGGGGAGTGAGAAGGGTATTCTTCCTTTATTTGTTTTTCTACTCGGAGGTGCGCGTCGAGACCTGGCCCGCGATGACTAAAATGTTAAATGTAGGAAAATGACTGATTCATGAAAGAAATTAAAAAGATGACTTCAGTAGCTCACCCTCGTAGTTTTGGCACTCGATGGAGCAGCAGATGGAGTGGCTTCAGACGAAGCATCACCTTCGGCGATCTTCTGTGGTAGTTCCTGAATTCGATTACACATGCCTTTACAGCTTACGAAACTCACTGCTCATGAAGCGATCTAGGATCACTCCATACAAATTATTCTGACATAGAGTGTCCACAACCGCGTAAAAAGTAAATCTCGTACCTCTGATGTGTTGGCGGTTTCTACAGTGGCGGACTCAGATGAAGGAACAGCAGGAACTTCGGGTGAAACAGTCACCTCCGAAGTGGATTCACTTCGTTGCGAAGAAGTCATGTCTTCTTTGCTGTGATCGCGAAGAGTTGTTGCTTCACGTTTTTCAGAAATCAGTTCCCGCTTTGGCAGCTGGGGTAGCTGCTTGTTTTGATTTCCTTTACAGGCGGTTTCCATTCGTGCATTCCACAATTCTACTATGTTTTCCAACATTTGCTCTGATCGAATAAGAAGATCGCATTCGAAGTCAGAGAATTGAATATTCTGTAATAATGCTGTTTTAGGGCGATAGCAAAGTGCTTGAAAGCCATGGTTCAACTAATATAGCCAGTAAGGGTAATACAAAAATCTATCCAGAAATAAATTCAACTAAGTAACGAGAATACCCTCATTGCCCGTCCAAGCGTGTAAATCTTAGCTCGTACGCGTTCTCGGCATAACCTGAAAAAGGAAACTCTTTTACTCTTAGATACAAATTCCATTCAACATATACTAGTGCACTACTTCTCCTCATTTTTTTACCACGGTGCAGCTACTATACATGGCAAATGAGTTAGCGGAATATATCTTATGCTGCCGAGATACTCGGCGAATGGTGGTCGGACCACATCGATAATAGATAGCATCCACAAAGAGGAAAAGATAGACAAGGAATGACAGAAAAACATGAGCTTTGGAAATATCCGGTATGAGCTGCACGCCACGCCCACGCCGAGTTCTAATCGCAACAATCCGCCTAACTTGAGTAACTTCTGTGACAAAATACAAGAACAGAATATCCACACTTTTCCGCGGTCGAGCGTACCCTAATTGCACCACACTTGACATCAGATAGTCAAGAACATAGAGAAGCCGACGTGCCTTCCCTTTTCCGAGGTCTTTGTCACGTGTACTAATGATTCTGTGATTGCGACATGCCTGGTCGTGTGAAACAAATGTATCTTGGGTTGCAGGAACATTACATAACCCATTTGGATAAATAACATTTGACTTGAGCTAATGAAAAAAATGTTACCTTTTTCTATTTTCTTCCCTCTTCAGACTTTGGAAATCTGTCAAAATAACACCACGGTTTTGCTCGTACTCCTCTAACATAGCCAATTCCAACTCTGTTAACTCCCCTCCTGAAACTGAGCAATAAAAAGAGAGAAAGGTAATGGAATGAGCCGGTCACGAAAAAATGGTACCTTCTCCACGACCTTCTGTTGAAAAGTCAAGAGCAGTTTCTTGACTTCCACCACTGTCGTCTTCTTGTATTTCAATCAAATTCTCATGGCTGTCATCAGCGTCAGCAGGTTCAAGAATATTCTCGGCTGCTTCATGATCTTCTCGTTCTCGCTGGTGATCGTCTTCATTTCGTTCTCCACCATTTGCACTTTGTTCGGAATTCTCATTCAACCTCTCTGTGAATACAAGATATAGGAACTAACAAAAAAAATGAATTGCTCTATGGTAGAGACTGCCACCAAAATCTACGAAAGTCAAAATAGGTACAAACTTCGCCTCGAAGCAGAATCGAGTCGCCTTTGGACCGACTGAGCCACCAACTGCACTTCTCGTGGAGTTACAGCCATGATTCGTCGTTCAAGCGCTGTTCCAGGCATGCAAAACCGATGGCATTCTCCTGCAAATCGGGTACGCAGTTAAAGTCAGAAGTTTCAAGAATACAAACACAAACTTACTGTGGAGCACCATTACAATTACAGGTAACGGTAACTTCTTCTTGGTCATTTCGTAGATGCGATTACGGATTGCCGTAGGGAGACGTAACCTTTCATCCCCATGGAGGTGGTAATCACAATACCGCACTTCGATGGTTCTGAAATGATGTACAAGCTTATACGTATTTATTGTTTGTAATACCGAACAAAACTAGAATCAACTGATCACTAACCCATCATTCAGGTACGTCTTTCTGAAGAATGCTGTGCAAGCCTCCTCAGTGCGGAGATACGGCTTCGTACTCGTTTCTTTTCCGAAAGGATCCATCGGCTGTGTTATATCCTTTATAGCCTCGTATGTGCCAGCCTGTGAAATTCGATTCTTAGAAAACCGACCAATGATAGGAAATGCCGTAGAATTCAGAAAACTTACATTTATGTCATCAACTATCCGTAGAGCTTTATCCTTTGCTATGGAAAATATCCGATTGCAACGGAAATATTGTACAATGCCCTCCTTTATTGTCTTGTTGCCTCTTGACATTCGGAAATTACCACCACGGCTCTCCAATTCGCGCAAAAATTCCTGAAATTGATCAAGAATAGAACACTATTTAAGAGGTAGCGATTGAAGCAACCAATTGTATATACTCACCTCAAACTGGGTCTCATTTTCGAACACCTTCCGCTTGATGTCTGTTGGAGCTCTGTGAACTTGGTACATGTGCTCGCACAGTCTTTCAAGAGTTCCTAGCCTCTCGTGGCACTAAAATTCAGTAATAGTATAGGGGATACCAGCCACGATAAAATGAAAAGAAATTCATTTGTCGCAGTCCCATTGAAAATACTTCAATATTCTCAACACATACAACTTTACGGTGGTTTCACCGCAGATTTCGCCACAACGTTCCTCTAGAACTACACGCACCACAGGAGATCACAGGAAACAAAAACATTTAGAAAATAGTACGAAAACTTACTCCTGGAGATCCACATGGGAAGCGTTTCGGAGTGAATATATCACAGCGGCCATATTTTCGAATTAGACGTCCATGATGGTAGTAGATGGATCTCTTCATTGTCATTCTACATGACGGACAAAACCGTTCATCCTGACCCTGAAACCGAACGATTTTGTAGAGCTAGACCTTGACAACATCTTCAAAATCCACATTACGTCTTTATTATGGGGAAGAACACGTAATTCGGGGCATCCAAACGTTTCCTCTCGCATTTCGGGGTAAGCCGCACCTCGACCAGGAACGACCTTGAAATGTACACAGTCAAAGGGCATCTGTCAGAACAACGGTCACACATTTCAAAGGGAAAGGACGATCAAAGGGTTATTGCGGTAAGATAAGCTGAATATGGTCCATTGGATTTTTTGATCCATGAAGGGCATCACTCTCCGAGTAACACGTGCTGCATCAAATGCTGCTTCCTGAAGTTAGAGAACGAGCACCAAATCCTTACATCTACAACGCGACCTTTATTGTCAAGCCATAGGGTCGATTTACGTTGCTCACGTGAAGTATCTTCTTCATACGTTTCAATGTCCACGTCTCCACCCTGGAAAGAGGAAAATGGGAAAGTTCTAAAAGTTCTGAAATGAAACGACACACTATCAACCTCACCTCGTCAACTTCGTTATCCACAGACCGTTCACCTTCGTGAATATCGTTTTGTATCAGTTCCGGCATATCAGCAGTATCAACACGCTCCTGATTCTCTGGATTAACCTTTTCTTCAAAAGGAATCATGGCCAGTACCCGCGTAGAACGCGAGCTCGGGCTAGTGACAAGAAATCTCGGCGCCTCAGCAAAGCGTCCCTCTTAAAATAAGAGAGCCGATTCAAAATGCGGGCAGTGGAACGGAGAACTGCACGAAAGGACCAGATCCAACTCAACCTTCCTCCTCCATAAACACCTTTTTTGAACTTCAAATTAAACATATCATCAGTCGTTCGAACTCTTAGAAAGTAAAAAAGAAAATTGAGGAGGAGGTACGAAGGTTGATTTCATCCGTTCCTCTTTTTGTTCCTTCTGTAAAGTAACAATAACTAACCGGCATAGTTTGATGACCTCGAATTTTTCTGCGCATGACGAGCACTGATGGATTCTGTGTCTGTGTCAGGATAGTAGCCCTATGAAGGAAACGCATGATTTTAGGGAATTCTGAGAAAAAACGGTGAAATCACAAAACGGTGTGACAATGGGGAACATGACTAAAATACAGGCATAATAAAGTTCAGAGCGACTGCAAGCATTTCCTTACCGGAGAATTCTCGGGATACTTTCGTTTAGACGGAGAACGATATCCAGGAACGCTTGTTCCCATTATATCCATAAGCTTTTTGAATGCCTCTTGCTTGTGTTCCGGCAACGACTCGAACACATCGCAAACCAACAATTTCCTAAAGCAGCTCGATGCATACAATTGCGAAATGATCTTTTTGCAGTGCAACATTTACGACTTTTCAGAAGAATTCAAGCAAAGCGAAGCAATCAGACGTCCATCCGTCATAATGAGATTATAATCCTCGAAACTAACAAATGACATACTTGCACTGATCTTCTCTCCAATCAGGCTTGGGAAATGGGCTCCGACCAGTGTGAATCCCTCTCCTCGCAACAGCAACCGGATACTTAGGAGTAAATCTCGTGTCTCGTCCAGCAGATGCAACTGGTTCTGAAAATTTGCACATCTTAAAAAAGCAGTATAGGAGAGGGCAAAAAACGGGCTCCACTTAGGTCAAATGGGCGCTTAAGATAAGACATTTTGGTGGCACTCAAAACCGCATAAAACATCTGGTTCTGTTAAAATCGGGATCAAGCCTTAGGCGAGGGAAGAAAGGCTAGTGTGCGCGAGCAATTCTTATTTTCCATGAGCTCCTGCCCACTCATGACTTAGTCTAGATGATCCTCTGCTTCGCTTCTCACGATAGCGCCATCAAAGGTTTGGAACACACAAACTATTGTTCTGGCCTTCAACATATTTCCGACCCGAAATGGAACGGTAAAAAGGCGCATGCCTGCAAAGACTGCAAAAAGATAGCAATATATTTTCCGGGAATCCCAGGCTCACTCACCATCAGAGGTGGACCTGGAAATCACGTAGCAAAAACATTCCGTGCTGCGAGAAGCAAAAAAATGCTTCGTGTCCTAGCGACACGAACACCCATATTACACTTTGATTATGTCTACAGCGGCATGAGCACTTGCAAACTTTCCATAGGTAACCCCTTTTGATGCGGTAGCCCAGTCAGAGAAGCACTATAATAGCTTGAGTACCACGCTCACTGTATTTAAAGCGCCATGTCCACCCGTATGTCCGTTTTTTTGTTTGTTTGCCTGTACGTTTACGTGTTTGTCACAAAACTCGGTATTACCTGAAGAATAACTTGGAAGGGCCGAGCCAAGTTCAAGAGGGGTAGGAAAGAAGACACACATCGGATGGAGTACGTGCGAGCTAAGCAGAATCGCGCCCACAACGGTCGAAATGGCGTTGTCGCCGAAATTTCGAACGCTCCTACGTTTACGTGTTTGTCACAAAACTCGGTATTACCTGAAGAATAATTTGGAAGGGCCGAGCCAAGTTCAAGAGGGGTAGGAAAGAAGACACACATCGGATGGAGTACGTGCGAGCTAAGCAGAATCGCGCCCACAACGGTCGAAATGGCGTTGTCGCCGAAAATTTCGAACGCTCCCTCTAAGGAGACTAGAGCACGAAAAAAAAACAGGTCAAATGTGATTACCCAAGTCCAATTAGAAACATCCACCTACGGCGGGCAAAGCGTTAGGCTATGCTTAATAAAAATGGATACGGCTCAACTATGAGGAAGTTTGCACAACAGAAAAAAATTGGCTTCAACAAAGTATGAGGTATTCCCGGCACAGTTAAAGTGAGAGGGGACCCACCCACAACGGGCAGTGGGTGTCCTCAAGTGGGCATTTTAAAAAGTCCTCACGTTTCGGTCACGGAAGGTCCTAGGAACCAGGAAGGAGTGGATGAAGCTGGGCAACGAAGAAGAGAAAAAATTGGTGGGCGGGAGAAGATCAAAATGGGCGCAATTTGCTATAGACTTTGAGTGGGTTCCTATACCGAATAAGAATTAAGATCAAGAAAAAAAAGATAGAAGTTGACCAGGGAAGGTTTGCCACTGAGGAAAGGGTTGCATCAAGGTGGGCGGGGCTAGAACCCAAAATTGGTTAAGTGGTTCAAAACCGCCCGTAACATGGTGGGCGTAGTACGCAACGAGGTAAATGGAGCCTGATCTAAGGTTTGAATTGCCCGGTTCAACATCACTAGATCCCTGCGAGCCGCCCGCTTTTTCCTGAGCCAAACTGGATGAGCAATAAACGGAAGCACTCACGATATTCATCGACCAAGATTTGCCGAGAGTCAACGTAGCTTTGATCGGCAAATTGTTGATGTTGAGGGGTGAACCGTCTGAGAATCCGTGGTTGTCTTCGTCTCTACAAAACCAAAATAATAACAAGAATGAACGGTAATTCATTGAGCATACAATAGACGATTTACCTCAAGGTTGTCCACTACGTATTCAGTGCCACCTTTATCACGATACTCACCACTTCGAGACAACGCTACTAGAGATTCCGCCATGTCATCTTCCTGCATCGGCTGAAGAATGGAGCCTATCAATTTATGTGTAATAAAATTTCGAGCTTCCTCGAGAGCAACTACAAAGCACCCAGAAGCAAATTGGATCACTCTTGTTACTAAATTAGTTAATGTCCTTAGGCTATAGGTAGTCTTACCTCTTCAATATACTCTTCCACATAATCTCCTTCCATGACAACCTCTTCAGCCATCTCAGGAACAGGAATACCATTATCATCGACATATTCGACCTCAACTTCTGAAACACTCAAACAGGTAAATTCCAAGCAATTTGAAAAACATTACAATT
>MU868443.1:102922-118374 GCA_036418205.1 Ostertagia ostertagi | reverse complement strand
GTGTACTAGTGCTGCTTTGCAGAATCAATAGTTCGCGTGCATTTGGCCGTCAAAATCGACACCGCTGATGCTTGTTATCTTTGCTATATGATTTCCCGTCTGTGTTGTTCAGCCAAAATAATCTCATCACTCATCTGCGCATGGGAGGTCAAGTGTGCAACCGGGATTGTAAGCACGGGTCAGCCATCCCTTGAATTCCTCCAAAAGGATAGGCAGATTTTTGTGCAGAGCATGCGGAAGACGAGCGCAAGAGCGAAGGGTGGAGGTGGAAAGATCTCGCCGTTTTAATAGTGACATAGTCCAATCCCCTTTTTTCTGGAGTTTCGGGACAGACTTTTAATATGAGCTGGCTCAGCGCTTCATGGAAACAGTAAGTATTGGTGGTGAGGGGGGGGGGAGGTCAGGGGGTGGGGTGGGAAAATCCTCCACAACGATGTCGTACTATTTTGAATACTTTATTTCGACGGTTGGTTGACCCTCTTTGCAACTGAGGTTACCTCCTTTCCACTCATGCACTTTCTTCTGGTCCAAATTCCTTTGAAATATATTATTATTGTTATTATTATTATTATGTATTATTATTATTGTTATTATTATTGTATCTGCTTTTCTCTGTAGACCTTCGTTTCAATATTGCAACTTTTTCGCGTGTGTAATGTAGCGAGTACCTCAGATGCAAGCATGTCTGGTAGCGTGCACTGAAATAAGCGCTCATATCAACATAATAAGTAGACTACATATTTTTATTCAGCATGTCCGCTGATGACGAAGACGATCGAGATGTAATGATTTGGAATCCCGGATGTAAACTGACCGAAAAGCAGATAGAAGAGTACCTGAGAGAAGCCGAGATCAGGAATACCCCTGTAGATAAGGTGAGTATTGAAATATCAGGAAATTTTCACATTCGCAACAGAAGAGTAGAGGTTATGCTCTGAAGCTTATCTTCAAAACCATCACGAAGCTTCCGCTCTTCTCAGCGCTTTTCCTAGGCTGATATTATGCAGCATCAAAAAAACAGCAGTTCTCTTGAGCGAAACTGGATGACAACCTCAAAGGAATAACATCGCTCTGTTAGAAAAAAAAATGACACGGTGATTTACACTCCGAAAACTTCGACTAATATGACCCTTAAGCAAGGCTTATACGATCCACTTTTGGGATCCCACAACACCTCATTTATAAGTCCTCCCATTTTACTTGAAAGTATGCCTGACTATACATGAAAAATGTCCGTCGAACGGGGCAAAAGGCATAATATTTCCGTCAACTTTTGCCAACCCAATTTCACCAAATTTCATGTGGGGAGAAATCCCAGAGCTCCCAAAATGTTGTTGTTTTTTTTTCATACTACCCTCCCCATCTTCCCTAACAAATATTCCTGTCCTTTATCGGCCATATAAAGCGATGGCTACACTGCCGGACGCATCTGAATTGCTACTATCCGATAATGTTTGTGACTTTTCGCAGCATTTATTTTTACGAAACAATTGGCGCAATGTGGCTCGGGGGGGCACCTCGCAACATCGCGTCAAAATCACGGAAACGCTCCGTTTTAGGACTAAGCTTTTGAAGAGGAGAGGAACTCCGGTGTACGGAAGCAATTTTCGTATTCTCCGGAGTTCGTCCCTGCTGTTTAGGCTTAGTCCTAGATGACTTTCTCAGAGTGCCCCCCCCCCCCCCCGAGCCACATTGCGCCGGTTTACCTTCACTCAAGTGTAAATAAGGTGCATTTGTTAGATGCGTTTGGTGCCGAGAATGGCTGTATCTTCATATGTAACCACCCTTAGGATCAAATAAGGGCTTTCAATGGCACTTCTTGCTGTTTCTGACCAAATGGACGGTGTTGGCGATTGAAAAGTTCTCCTCGATTTGGTGTTGTTCATTGAAATGCTTGGGCGCCGTCTTCTTCCACACTGTAGATTCAAAGAAGTTGTCAGGCTTCTAATCTTTCATCTTTTCAAATATTCTCACTTTCAAATGTGACACGTCATTCTTTCTGCAAACGCAGACTGCCTACAGTAGCTCCGCTCGCTCCCAGCCGCCTTTAATACTCATCGAATATGTTAGTATTTTTTTCAAGGACGAAAAAGTGAGCAAACTATCCACAGCAAGCTTTGCGCTTTTTTCCAGGCACACGAGGTACTCTCTTTCTTCAATTACGACGTGAAAAGAGCTATCGAGTTCTGTTCTGATTTCGTAGTTCCTGATCTGTTTTCGGACGCTGAAAAGCTTGTTGTGCGCAACACTGTGAAAGATAGAACATTTCCGTTCTCTCATTGACGCATCATAAATTCTTCCCACTCAAAAGGCTGGTAAGTGGTTTGACTATTCATTGAGTTTCACTTTGATGATGCCTTTACTTCAGCTGCCACGTCAGGAGCTACGCAAGTATTACTGAGTACTACTACAAAAATAAACCACACGACTTTACATTTATTCCGCGAAAACGGAGGGCTGTCAAGAAAACCGAAGTGACAACTTTGATAAAAATGAGCATCCCTCTTCCGTAAAAGTAAATCATTTTCTGAAACGAAGGAGGACCAGTTCACCGAGGAAGAAGAGAAAGTTAGTTTTAATTACATCATTGTTCCGAAAGCTTCACCCCTTTCACTCTTAGGGTTCGAATGGTACTTTTCTAGAGGGAGGGGAAGCCGATCGCGACGTGCCTTGTTCCAGGAAAAGAAGAAAGACTTATAGTTGTAATGATTTTCTGCGCCAGCGAGGAATCTGAAAGCTTGGGAAGTGTAGCCAGTACAGAGGCCGTCTGCAGCAGTACCTGGCTGGGGATGGGGATTTGTTCCCGGCAGTGGATCAATCCCCAACTTTGGAAATCCGTCTTTGGGCCGGGACGAATGGCCAAAACCAGATTTGTTTCCGGCTAAGTATCGCATCATACAGCCTCAAGAGGATGCGGTAGGGTAATTCAAGTGGCATGCGTGAATACTATGGTAACACCCACAACAGATCATGGCATTGCGAATTTACCTAATTTTTACGCAATCTAGACAATGGTCCCTATCGCAATAAGGGAAAGCATTACGTGAAATAGTTCACGCGTGAAAGCTGCTGGACCGCAGTAGTCCGTGCCGCCAGTAATCCTATTTTGGAAGCGGAGAAAGCTCCAGGTTGATGAAGCAATTGTAGCACAGAGACTATTACAGTTATTTCACTTTCCCATTGTTCACAATAGCGGAAATGTTTGTTGTCGTTTTACATGCGTTGGGTGCTCTACGCTGCTATGCTCCACCCCGCCCCGTCCCGCCTTCTTACTACGGCTAAAAAATTAGTGGTGGTGTGTCGCGTTTGCATTGTCTTATAGTTGCTGAACGCTTGTTAAGTTTATATGGAAACGACATATGTTATGGAGGACGTGCCAAGTTTTTACTGTGATTGTACGCTTCCTTCGATGCTTCGTGAGATTTTGTTCCGATTGCAAATGTATTCCGTGATTCTCACTGCCAAGTAATGAGTCGCAGATGGTAGACTTGGGGGTGTGGTTCACTAGACCAGAAAAAACTTCTCGCGTTATCGCCAGACGCGAAACTTTTTCGCTGCAAGACTCTCAGGTCCACCACCGACTATGAGTGGACCTAGAGTTCCCACAGCGAAAGATGTTCCGCGCCACGGAGCGCGAAAAAGTGCTTTCTGTCCAGCCGAAATCACTCCTGTAGGACATGTTGCATTGCTGTAGCTAATGCTGCAGAAAAGAAGGCAAGAAATAAATTTAGCGCACCGTAAAAAAATTTATGTCATGTTTTATGCTTTTTGCGGCCTGCTTTAATTAACGTTAGCCAAATCTATGCAGCTAGGTAAGCGGTTACGATTCAGCTGGGTAAGGGTCACAAATCGTATTTGTATCGTCGGTCCCATAATTATGGACTGTGAAAGCCGTGCACACTGCGAATTTCGATTGCATTTCCAATCTTTGTGGCTTCTGCATGACTTATTACTACTTACCTTGTATTATCTTGCCCAAGATCTATGCTTAAATCGTCGTCAGAAAGACGAAGCGTCGTTCACTCTGAGTGACACTCTCGTTTTCCAGTCGTGTGCTGCTGCTAACCTTCCCATTTAGCTGTTCCCATGTTAGTTTCCTCCGCAATCTATACTTACCATTGATTACTATTAGGGTGAAAATGAGTCAATTAAAAAAGTTATTTTTCAGACAGTGCTGTTTGGAATCGAACTATTCATCTATCTTAGCCTATCATTCGTAGTTTTGTTATTCATATAGCTAATATTCATATAGCTAATAGTACCCAGGTGAGGTTCGCTAGGACAGGAAGCGACTTTTCCAGTATAAAGCTTTTTTCGCCGCGAGAACCTCAGTGGTGGACCTGATTTCGCAAACGAAAATGCTTCGCGGGGGGCTAGAAGTGAAGGGTCGCTTTGATTCTTAGGGAACCACACCCGTAGTACGCTAGTACCGCATGTGTCTTGCAGTTCAACTGCGTGAAGAGCTACTAGACGGGAGTAGACGCTGGTTTTGATTCGTTTTCTCTTTTTATAACGAATGCATCCAATACGCTCGTTCTTTTGGGTGATTGCTGGGGGCGTTCCTGAAACCCAGTCCGGTGCCAAAAAGGTATCGGCTCTTAATGCTACTTTTAAGGTCATAAGGTTATAATGTTTTGTCGCTATTAAATGCATATTTTACGCAAAGGGTTTCTTATGGTGTCGCTAGTTAGGACTGAATTAACCCTTTGACGACCGCCGTTATGAATGCGTCACTTCACTTCTTTCTAAATTTTTTCATCAATAATCATTAACTCTCCAACAATTTCACTATTAGTAATTAGCGCATTATTCCGCGAATTCGATGATGTATTTGTGTAGTTTTGAAACATAAAAAATGCCAAAATAAACCCTAAAAACGTGTCGCCACCGAGCGAAAGTGTGGCCCACCGGCGGGCCACACGGTCGTCAAAGGTTAAAACGGTTTGGCGATTGTTTGGATGAAGCTGAGTTGTGTTTCAAGTTGCTGAATTTTGATCTTCTTTTGAAATGAGTGTCCTTCTTTTTTCGTTGTAACTCCTTCGCCTCGATCTGGAACGTTTACTTAAAGAATTGTTACCTATGTGGCCTAGTTGTGAAATAGGCGGTCCAAGGCATCAGGCTGTACAAATGAACGATGAAAATTGCCGTAAAGCGTGCTTCCTATTATACCGGTGATAGTTCTACGCGGCCTTTTGAATGTGTACAGCTTTATATTGTTGTACATGAAGATTTCTGGAATGCTTAGCAAGTTCGATGATTCTATGTTGATGTAAGCTTTCAAACTTATGCATGCTTTCTTAGAACGAGTTCTTTTTCTCTTGCTTTCCTAAGTCTTTCCTAAGCTCATAACGCTATAGCACCAGTTCGTTATGTTTCATTTCATACCTTAAATACTTTTGGTCTTATCAGTTTGCTGACGATGTCCATGTTCCTGTAATTATTTAATTTACGTCTAGAAGACGTCTCGAATGATGTAATGTTCGAATGTTTCCTTTTGAGTTTTGCTGTGTACCAGTGCGTTACCATATGTGTACAAAATAAAGTGGTGCTGTTTCCGTGTGCGACTCTCAATGAACCCTGGCATGAGTCGTAGAGAATATGTCAGTATAGTGAATAAGCTCCAACCAAGATTGATAACAACTTTTATTTGGCTTACGTTTCGGCGCTTTCGCCTTCTTCAGAGCCTGGAAAGAGGAAAGCCATTTACGAAACTACCCGTCCAAATACTATTTTGGCACTATTGAGCTATTACAACCCCAGAGGGGGTGAGATGGATCAAAAAATTTTTTCGCTGAAACTTGCGCTAGGGGGGTTATCGAGGCTCCTGATCACGAATATGACCTTAGTTTTGGCTCAATTTCTCTAGGTGACGCTCGAAATAGATGTCATCTAGGCGCTCATCCAGTAAGGGGGGCATCAAGTGGCTGCCCTCACCCCCCACCCCCCTGAACTGGCTTCACTCCCCCTGGCTCACGGGGTCCCGTACTTCGAGAAACCTGTGTGCCAGGGGGAGTGTAGGCAGTCTAGGGGGGTGGGGGGTGAGGGCAGCCACTTGATGCCCCCCTTACTGGATGAGCGCCTAGATGACATCTATTTCGAGCGTCACCTAGAGAAATTGAGCCAAAACTAAGGTCATATTCGTGATCAGGAGCCTCGATAACCCCTATTCACAAGTTTACAGCGAATTTGGTGAAAACACCCTTGGCGCCAATTGGCGCCAAATGGCGCCAATTTGGCGCCAGCGCCAAAAACTAAGGTCATATTCGTGATCAGGAGCCTCGATAACCCCCCTAGCGCAAGTTTCAGCGAAAAAAAATTTTTGATCCATCTCACCCCCTCTGGGGTTGTAATAGCTCAATAGTGCCCTAATTTAATCACTCAGGAGCAGGGTAAACTATTGGGTTGTCTCATAATTCCTGTCGCATTTCTATTCAATTTCAAATTCCTTCCGTCTAAGACCGTTTCATTGCGAAATACGTTAGTATGTTGAAGTATGCTTCAAGTGCCTTAACAGCGTGGTTTCGGAAGCGCAAGCCCTTAACGGGTTAATCAACTAGTAATAAAAATAGGTCAGTGACTGCAATCAATGATTATGCTTTACGATCCTCAAATGAACTCTGTAGCAAGGAGGACAGAGAAGATCAGCGCTGTGTTTGACTCAGTCTCTGCTACTGATAGGGTACTGAGCTAGTGACCAATCGCAACGGCAAAGACGAAACGAGCTATGAACTTCAACCTCATACTGGGCCTGCGGTCATTTTTGATGAGCGCCCCTTGCACCCTAAATTGGGAGTGCCTCCGCACGTTGCTACCAGGGTATTGTAGCAGATACCTGAGCGCAGCCGATGCACCAGCACACGCCATCAGTATGGCAAGGACTGCTGCAGAATGAAGTTTTGATGGAAACCTTATGGTCCGGCCGACCATGAGCGGGAAGCACGCCTGACCATCTGGGGAAAATCCATTCTGGGACGGCAGAAGCAGAGCCTTCCCTGATCGGTCACCAGTGAAATGAGAATGAGTCCACTGCGACAACAACAATGCGGCCTCGCAGCCAGGAAGCACCAGCTCAACCAAAGCCCGAACTCCGTTTTCTGAGAATATCGATCTCGTTTTATTGGATTCGCTAGGTGGCCTGGTTTGGGAACCACTTCAATGTATGAAGACAAGCATTGCTAAAGTCAGCGCGGAATAGCCCTCTTGGCTGGCTTTGGGGTTGCGAGAGAATCGTCAGAAACGTCTCAGATCCTCCTTCCTCCGAATGTACACCAGACCTCACATTGCAATGCCAACTCACCACGTTGTGGGGGAGATAGCCAGGGCCACGATACCTCATCCACCATATAGCATTGGCATCGCTCTATCGGACTATCGCCTCCCCTGCGCCCTGAATAAGCATCTGCCAGAGAAGAAAGTTAAAGATTGCGGACCACCCCAAAAACGACTTCTCCAAATTCTTCAACCCCCAGCTTCCTTCATTCTGGGCTGGAAGCTTCCAAACGCCCACTAGCAAATGCACGCATATCAGTGACCATGATGGTGGTTATGCTATTAGTCAGTTGTTTCCCAGAAGAGATAAAACTTGAATAAACAAAAGTGTCGAAATTGCGACAGGAATTATGAGACAACCCAATACTAGAGCGAAGTCATGGGACAGTCATAGGACAGACAACTTCATTAAAAATTTCCTTTGGCACTATTCGAGTGAGGGAGGGGGTGGGAAGGTAACCATCGTAGTGATTTGTGGCGGCTGAAGTAGCCTGATTTTCTATACTGTGAAAATTGATTATTTTAGGATAGAGTATCCAGCGTAGTGGCGAGAGCGTTGATTTTTTTGTATGTGGGATGGCGCGATCCTGGCAGAGAGTCATTCACATTCGGTCACGAACTTCGGGAGATGGAGATGTGAGCACACTAAATAAGCTGTTCAGTACTTCTATGGGCAGAACAGACTCACCAGTACAAAATTGAACCCGGCGGGGGGTATTTAGCTTTGAGGAGTCGTAAGCCCCTAGATCCACGTTGCGATGTCATAATTGATTAGTAGAGTGGGGGAGAGGTGAGATAATCCGCAAATTCACGAATTCGTGAGAAAACCTTACGAAAAGCATGCACTTAGATTCATCGCCCATCGTCTATCTCTCTAGATGGACGCGGTGAAATGCGAGTACTGCCTGAGGTTGCAGAGAGAATGTCGAGCATAAGAAGTTGATGTTATCTGAATGAAGCTAGACCGCATCTATATCCTCTTATCAAAACATGACAAGGATCAAAACGGCTGGTTTTCACAGCCATAGCAATAAGCACACGACCTTCAGAAGGCTCCACAACATCGAACAACAGGCACGTGCGTGGCGTATCTTAAACTAACCAGGAAGGTCTTTCAGGGCGTGACGAGCTTTTTGAAAACGGTCTTTTGCATGATATAGGGGCAGATGCGGGGACCACAGAACCATGTTTAATTTTTCCTGAACGGCCCTCTGAATACCAGAAAAGGGGGTCCCTAGTTCGATTCCTCTTGGTGACAAATTTTTGCATTTCGAGTTGACGTTCCAAAATTCGCGCAAAATGGAGTTCTGATTGTTCTGGTTGGTTCTAACTCCATTTTGCGCGAATTTTGGCACGTCAACTCGAAATGCAAAAATTTGTTACCACGAGGAATCGAACTAGGGACCTCCTTTTCTGGTATTCAGAGGGCCGTTCAGGAAAAATTAAACATGGTTCTGTGGTTCCCGCATCTGCCCCTATATCATGCAAAAGACCGTTTTCAAAAAGCTCGTCACGCCCTGAAAGACCTTCCTGGTTAGAGCAACATATAGCCAAATGCTGTAGTTTTGATTTGTATAAGCGTCAAGATTGTTTTGGAAGAGTCCCAACAATGTCTACAGTAAATGTAGGAATGTTCAATGAAGAGGAAGGGAAGATTTCTCGAGATTCAAAAATTACAATTGCGAAATTTTTGGCCATGAATCCGTTCAAGGGGCGTTCAGTAGCGCCATTCTAGAGCCTGTACTTCATAGCCTTTAGCAATGCTTGCTTTTTTCACAACAAGCATTTCGAAGGAATTTATAACTGTTGATCCCGAAAAGTTCCATGCTCAGAAAATGGTTGGGAACCTGAAGTCAGAAACATTTTCTATTTCTATGATTCGCTTGAGTACCTTAATAAAGAGATTAATCCCACAGTACCTTATCGTGGTTCACGATTGTCACATAAAACATTAAGACCTTGACGACAACGCGCGTTTTGGTCATTTTGGCCGCGATGGACATGTGCGATTTTGCTAGCGCGGCGGCCGCGGGACACATGCGTCCTGCGCTGTCTCTCGAGGCGCGTTTTTTGGAGGTCGCAACTGAAAAAGGCCCGAAACACAACTAGTTTATTTACTTAGCAGAGGCGTTAAGAAACGTAATCTATTTAGCCAAATCTCACCGTGAACAAACGAATATGAAGGCGAAAAAAGGATTGGAATTTTTGACAATATCAAGAATTTTTTCCTGTCATTAGCTAAGAAAAACTAACGATATTGAAATATTCTAATAGAACGAGTAAATAAAGATAATGCATCGAGCTATCTAGTGCAAAAGAAGAATCATAATCTGGAGCAGAAGAAGGCGAAAAAAAGTGAAATTTTATCGCAATTCAACGATGCCTCAAACAGGAAGAGTCAAACATGATGCGGCGAAAAGTCAACCTACAGAACGAAGAGAGCATTTCAGTTTTGGCTTGCACTTTATATAAAGTGTTAAACTTATGCTGCACATTGGGATTTGGCTCCTACCTGAAAAATAACGAGGAAATCTTCTCCGAATTTTGACTCTTTCAGGAGCCAAACCTTCTCCAAGAAACAACCTCTCGCTTAAGGAAGTGAACACTGTAACTAGGAAGATCAAATTGTCCAACTTTCTCATAATAGGAATGTTTCAAGTAATAGCTCTTAGTGGCAAATTGTCCGTGCAACACTAACTTGTTCGCTCTCAATGAGAATTTCAACGATCTTGTTTGTTTATTTCAATTTCTGGTAAATCCGAACAGTTTTTCGAGATCTGCAACTCTTCTATATCTAAATCGTAGAAAACATTCTGCAGTGTTTCTCCAGAGATGCATTTGTTTATAAATTAATACGAAACAGTGCTTCTCGTCTAGTCGTCTTTTCTATCAAGTGGTGTGAAGGAGTTCACCTTCGATCTATCTCCAACCTCACCACTACCTCCCTACAACTGGAAAACGCTCCCACAAAGCTGCCGGTGGAATCATAAACGGATTCAGGTGCTAAACCGGTCCGTAGATATGCTGGATCTTTGGAAAACGGTAAATACGCATTGTATGCAGTGACTGTTACGACGCTTCTCTCATCACATCATTCTGCGAGAATCGAAATAGCCCCTTGAATTCGCTCCTCGGACTAGGCAAAGAAGTGAGAGTGACTTCAGGAAAATGGAAATTGCATGCGCACCATGTCTACACAAGCCCCTAGCGCTTGGTTCTACCGAAGCTCATGAGATCTCGTGGTGTCATCGCACACCCTGAACCGTAGCAAGTATGGGGCTGCCCCCTCCTTTCCACGAGAATCCCTTTCGTTAATAAAATCTGACTTGAAAAAATAGGCACAGGACAAGCCCGCCACACGGGTGGGCTGTACACTACATACATGCCTTGATAAAATATGTAGCGCCAACGAGATTCTTCTTGTGCTAAATCCCGGAATAGTGGCGCACCTAAGCAAAAAAACGTCGTGCCATCGGCATTGTGGTCAATATGCTGAAATATAGCGAACAGCAGCAATATTTCACTTGTTAGCATCGAAATACCAGACCTCTTCATCCTAACAACTGTATCGTGGAAAGTAAATCAACTTTCTCTACTAGCAGTCCGAGAAAACCTGAAGCAACCCTTCAATGACAACTACCTCATATTTCTCAGAATACCCTCTGTGCTTTCATATTTCTAGCGACTTCTGAAAGACCTATTCAAAACCTCATCGGTGATGGTGGTGGTGGATGCAGTACATATGTACACATATGTAATGACCATAGTGAATTCAATCGGCCCTGGTTTCATCTACGGGCGAAGTTGCACTGGTGTCGAATCTCCCCCAAGCCAACCGTCTTCCATTCCTGCAGGATCGGCTAATTGGGTCCGTACTTGTGACCCCTTAAACACCGCTAACAATCACTGATCGGAATCGCGTCCAGAAGCTAAAATAATTCTCAGTTGCTATCAAGATCAACGGCTGCCTCAAAACATCGAAACTTCATTCTGCAGCAGTCCTTGCCATACTGATGGCGTGTGCTGGTGCATCGGCTGCGCTCAGGTATCTGGTAGCAACGTGCGGAGGCACTCCCAATTTAGGGTGCAAGGGGCGCTCATCAAAAATGACCGCAGGCCCAGTATGAGGTTGAAGTTCATAGCTCGTTTCGTCTTTGCCGTTGCGATTGGACCACTAGCTCAGTACCCTATCAGTAGCAGAGACTGGAGTCAAACACAGCGCTGATCTTCTCTGTTGTCCTCCTTGCTACAGAGTTCATTTGAGGATCGTAAAGCATAATCATTCATTGCAGTCACTGACCTATTTTTATTCCTAGTTGATTAACCCGTTAAGGGCTTGCGCTTCCGAAACCATGCTGTTAAGGCTCTTGAAGCATACTTCAACATACTAACGTATTTCGCAATGAAACGGTCTTAGACGGAAGGAATTTGAAATTGAATAGAAATGCGACAGGAATTATGAGACAACCCAATAGTTTACCCCTGCTGAGTGATTCTTGTGGATTGAAATAGTATTTGGACGGGTAGTTTCGTAAATGGCTTTCCTCTTTCCAGGCTCTGAAGAAGGCGAAAGCGCCGAAACGTAAGCCAAATAAAAGTTGTTATCAATCTTGGTTGGAGCTTATTCACTATACTGACATATTCTCTACGACTCATGCCAAGATTCATTGAGAGTCGCACACGGAAACAGCACCACTTTATTTTGTACACATATGGTAACGCACTGGTACACAGCAAAACTCAAAAGGAAACATTCGAACATTACATCATTCGAGACGTCTTCTAGACGTAAATTAAATAATTACAGGAACATGGACATCGTCAGCAAACTGATAAGACCAAAGTATTTAAGGTATCGAAATGAAACATAACGAACTGGTGCTATAGCGTTATGAGCTTAGGAAAGACTTAGGAAAGCAAGAGAAAAAGAACTCGTTCTAAGAAAGCATGCATAAGTTTGAAAGCTTACATCAACATAGAATCATCGAACTTGCTAAGCATTCCAGAAATCTTCATGTACAACAATATAAAGCTGTACACATTCAAAAGGCCGCGTAGAACTATCACCGGTATAATAGGAAGCACGCTTTACGGCAATTTTCATCGTTCATTTGTACAGCCTGATGCCTTGGACCGCCTATTTCACAACTAGGCCACATAGGTAACAATTCTTTAAGTAAACGTTCCAGATCGAGGCGAAGGAGTTACAACGAAAAAGGAAGGACACTCATTTCAAAAGAAGATCAAAATTCAGCAACTTGAAACACAACTCAGCTTCATCCAAACAATCGCCAAACCGTTTTAAACTTCATCCTAACTAGCGACACCATAAGAAACCCTTTTGCGTAAAATATGCATTTAATAGCGACAAAACATTATAACCTTATGACCTTAAAAGTAGCATTAAGAGCCGATACCTTTTTGGCACCCGTCTGGGTTTCAGAACGCCCAGCAACACAAAGAACGAGCGTATTGATGCATTCGTTATAAAAAGAGAAAACGAATCAAAACCAGCGTCTACTCCCGTCTAGTAGCTCTTCACGCAGTTGAACTGCAAGACACATGCGGTACTAGCGTACTACGGGTGTGGTTCCCTAAGAATCAAAGCGACCCTTCAGCTTCTCGCACCGCGAAGCATTTTTCGTTGCGAGAACATCAGGTCCACCACTGAGGTTCTCGCGGCGAAAAAAGCTTTATACTGGAAAAGTCGCTTCCTGTCCTAGCGAACCTCACCTGGGTACTATTAGCTACATGAATAACAAAACTACGAATGATAGGCTAAGGTAGATGAATGGTTCGATTCCAAAACAGCGCTTCTGAAAGGAATAACTTTTTCAACCTCATTTTCACCCTAATAGTAATCAATGGTAAGTATAGATTGCGGAGGAAACTAACATGGGAACAGCTAAATGGGAAGGTTAGCAGCAGCACACGACTGGAAAACGAGAGTGTCACTCAGAGTGAACGACGCTTCGTCTTTCTGTACGACGATTTAAGCATAGATCTGCAAGAAAATAATATAAGGTAAGTAGTAATAAGTCATGCAGAAGCCAACAAACATTGGAAATGCAATCAAATTCGCAGTGTGCACGGCTTTCACAGTCCATAATTATGGGACCGACGATACAAATACGATTTGTGACCCTTACCCAGCTGAATCGTAACCGCTTACCTAGCTGCATAGATTTGGCTACACTTAATGAACAGCCGCAAAAGCATAAATGACATAAATTTTTTACGGTAGCCGCTTAATTTATTTCTGCTTCTGCAGCATAGCAATGGCAAACATGTCTACAGGTGTGATTCGCTAGGACAGAAAGCGACTTTTTCGCGTTTCGCAGCGCGAAACATTTTTCGCTGCGGGAACTCAGGTCCACTCATGATCAGCGGTGGACCTGAGGTTCCTGCAGCGAAAAATGTTTCGCGCTGCGAAACGCGAAAAGTCGTTTCTGTCCTAGTGAACCACACCCCAAGTCTACCATCTGCGACTCATTACTTGGCAGTGAGAATCACGGAATACATTTGCAATCGGAACAAAATCTCACGAAGCATCGAAGGAAGCGTACAATCACAGTAAAAACTGGCACGTCCTCCATACATATGTCGTTTCCATATAAACTTAACAAGCGTTTAGCAACTATAAGACAATGCAAACGCGACACACCACTAATTTTTTAGCCGTAGTAAGAAGGCGGGACGGGGCGGGGTGGAGCATAGCAGCGTAGAGCACCCAACGCATGTAAAACGACAACAAACATTTCCGCTATTGTGAACAATGGGAAAGTGAAATAACTATAATAGTTTCTGTGCTACAATTGCTTCATCAACCTTGGAGCTTTCTCCGCTTCCAAAATAGGATTACTGGCGGCACGGACTACTGCGGCCAGCAGCTTTCACCGCATGAACTATTTCACGTAATGCTTTCCCTTATTGCGATAGGGACCATTTGTCCAGATTGCGTAAAAATTAGATAAATTCGCAGATGCCATGATCTGTTGTGGGTGTTACCATAGTATTCACGCATGCCACTTGAATTACCCTACCGCATCCTCTTGAGGCTGTATGATGCGATACTTAGCCGGAAACAAATCTGGTTTTGGCCATTCGTCCCGGCCCAAAGACGGATTTCCAAAGTTGGGGATTGATCCACTGCCGGGAACAAATCCCCATCCCCAGCCAGGTACTGCTGCAGACGGCCTCTGTACTGGCTACACTTCCCAAGCTTTCAGATTCCTCGCTGCGCAGAAATATTACAACTATAAGTCTTCCTGGAAGGGCGCAGATCGGGACGTCGCGACGGCTTCCCCTCCCCTAGAAAATGTACCATTGAACCACTAAGAGTGAAAGGGGTGAAGCTTTCGGAACAATGATGTAATTAAAACTAACTTTCTCTTCTTCCTCGGTGAACTGGTCCTCCTTCGTTTCAGAAAATGATTTAACTTCACGGAAGAGGGATGCTCATTTTTATCAGTTGTCACTTCGGTTTTCTTGACAGCCCTCCGTTTTCGCGGAATAAATGTAAAGTCGTGTGGTTTATTTTTGTAGTAGTACTCAGTAATACTTGCGTAGCTCTGACGTGGCAGCTGAAGTAAAGGCATCATCAAAGTGAAACTCAATGAATAGTCAAACCACTTACCAGCCTTTTGAGTGGGAAGAATTTATGATGCGTCATGAGAGAACGGAAATGTTCTATCTTCACAGTGTTGCGCACAACAAGCTTTTCAGCGTCCGAAAACAGATCAGGAACTACGAAATCAGAACAGAACTCGATAGCTCTTTTCACGTCGTAATTGAAGAAAGAAGAGTACCTCGTGTGCCTGGAAATAGCCAAAGCTTTTGCTGCGGATAGTTTGCTCACTTTTTTCGCCTTGAAAAAAAATACTATTCGATGAGTATTAAACTACTGTACAGTACGCGTTTGAAGAAAAAGAATGACGTGTCACATTTGAAAGTGAAGAATATTTGAAAAGATGAAAGATTAGAAGCTAGACAACTTCTTTGAATCTACAGTGTGGAAGAAGACGGCGCCCAAGCATTTCAATGAACAACACCAAATCGAGGAGAACTTTTCAATCGCCAACACCGTCCATTTGGTCAGAAACAGCAAGAAGTGCCATTGAAAGCCCTTATTTGATCCTAAGGGTGGCTTACATATGAAGATACAGCCATTCTCGGCACCAAAC
>MU868443.1:80340-93543 GCA_036418205.1 Ostertagia ostertagi | reverse complement strand
ACGGGCAAGCGATCGCTCCATCGCTTGTTCCGTCGCCGACTATGACGTCGGTCTTACTAATCCGGCACAAGCCATTTTCACTTGCGAAATTGAATGTCATAGCTCCAGTGAAGGACTGAGCTAGTAAACGGAATTGAGGGCCTACCACATTGTGGAGTACTTATTTTATGTAGGCATATCGTTAGGATGAAAGGGCATTCGAATGAGTGAGCAACTTACAGCACTTGAAAGTGAGTCTTAATTAGGGGAAAGGGTCGCAAAAGTGGATGTGAGCAAAATGGGTTCTCTTCGGAGTTTCTCTCCTCTCCTGGGCTTAGCCCCAGTGTTACCTAACAGCGGTTTTTGAATACCCTGTTGTGAATGTACTCCTGACGACATGAGCGTCTTTAAGATTTTGTTCGTGACCAGAATTAAGAGAATTCGAAACAAAGGCACTCCCACTTACGAGACTTGATCCCCTACTGGTATACATACTAACCTGCACATATATATGAAACTGAGAACCACTACAAATACTGCGGCAGTCATAGTACTATAAAATGGAACACCTCCAAGGGAATACCATCACCACTGAATTGGGTAACTTGATAATGCTGTGATGAGTAATGTAGGTTGTGAAATTAGCGCTACGCTACTACGTATTGCGGATTCGAATTCCTACAAAACTATTAAGCTCACCTATATACTGCTTAGGCCGCGTTCATAGTTCGCGACTCGGGAGATTAGGATAGTAGGCGACAGGATATTAGGATAGTAGTAGAGTAGGAGATTGCGCTGACAAGATTGGATACGTATCGATTGAAATCGCTGGAGAGTAGTAGATTGGGCGACTTCAAGCGAATAGATCAATACATATCTAATCTTGTCAGCGCACTATCCTAATCTACTACTATCCTAATCTCCTACTCTACTACTATCCTACTATCGTAATATCGCAATCTACTACTCTCCGGCGATTTCAATCGATACGTATCTAATCTTGTCAGCGCAATCTCCTACTCTACTACTATCCTAATCTCGCCGTCAATACATATGTTTTTCATTGTCGCGTACTATCCTAATCTTCGAGTTGCGACTTCGGAGTTGCGAACTATGAACGCGGCCTTACTCCTTATTGAATGGTCGTCAGTGGCAGTTCCTTTCGTGAAACTCGTTCGGGAGGGGGGCACGCGATGGCGCGGCGCTGTTTTCGTCTGCTCTACCAAGGCTTAGTCACCGATGGCGCGTATTTTGAAACTGCCACATAATGGCGAAAGAGTAACTGTCCCTGTGGACTAAGCCCTGGAAGCAGACAAAACAGAGTGTCGGGCCATCGCGCGGCCCCCGAACCCGAGTTTCACCGTTCCATTCAAGGTTTATATGATTCCATTCCTGAGCGCAATTTTGCGCGGACCACGCAACATCGCGTCGGGATCACGGAAACGCTCAGTTTCAGGAGGGGAGGGACTCCGGTGTGAGGAAGCGATTAGCTTATTCTCTGAAGTTGGTCCCTGCTGTCTAGGCTAACCCCTAGCGTTTTTTTTTCAGAGTCCCGCCCCCCGCCAAGCCACAATGCGCCCATTCTTGAAAACAGTATATTGGCGCTACAATATACATGAAATATTGAAGTGCTAAGAGACAATCTGTTGCATTCCAGCACCAGCGCGCGAGAATAATTTAAACGGCAGTACCTATGGTACCGGGCTTCACATGTCTGCAACCACTAAACGCCGGGTAGAGTGGCCTTGACGGAGCCTTATAATAAGAGTAGCTATCCTCGCATTCTCCAGCCCTAGTTGGTCAAGCCGAATTTTTGAATCCTGCTTTCCATTCTGCGTTTAGCAAGTTTATTAAGCAATGCAAAACAATAGAATATGCATACACTGGCAGAAAATTAACCGTGACCTGCTTTTGTGGTGTGCACAACTGCTCAAACAAATTTCGGATTTCTGCTTCATTGCTGCGGAAGCTTAACGCGTTTCCCCATCGACCATAAAACTGAAACCAAACAGTACACCCATGAACTCTAACATATAGATATCTATTCGAAAAGTTCACTATTAACACTGGACGCTCAACAATACCAGCAATTTCGTAGCAAAAATGAATCCCACTAAAAAAACCCTTGAGAATAGAATAAGCCTCTCGTTGCAAACCAAATCCTGCGCGCAAGTGACGTTTGCGATCGTGAATGGGAGGCGCGTTACCTTACGATGCCAATAATGAAAATGAAGGCGCATCACGGTGCACACATTCACGCCACATAGGTTTTCACAAATCTGGGAGCATCATTACATTTTTGAAGGAGAATTAGTGAGTGGACGGAATTTCTACCATAACTTGTATCTGGACGAGGTCACTTGTTCCTTTTGGCGTCAGTGATTTTCCATGGCGAAGGGTATTTATTTATTTGATGAAGTCTGGTGACCCTCAAACATGTTCAATGAAAAAAGTCTGAAAGTAACCATTTAAATGGTGATTTTCTCATCAGACTCCCGTCTCTGTTTTTTCGCGTGAACAAGTAATCCAGCGCATATCAGAGAATTCTAAGGGCTGTTTTATTAAGAATCTTGGTGGACTCGTGATGCGTTAGTATTCCTCGAACTATAATAAGTTTCTATCATCAACATTTACAACGATGCGGCTAATTACGATATCCTTTTGTTCACAGCTGTTTGTAATGCTTTACTGTATTCATTTGCATGGTTCGAGTTTATTCGTCATCCAGAGTTTCCAAACTTTCAAAAATCTGCTATTCCTATGGATTTGTGCAAAGTCCTTTGTGAGGGTAACTCAATAACAAGACGGTATAAAACAAACTATTCAAAATTCGAATCTCTTCCACCAAGCGCCTATGATGAAACGAATGAATAAACGAAACGGAAAATGAGCTTATGTTGTCCCGAAGAATATCAAGTATGAATTTATATTTGTTCAATGGAGGGAAACTCCAAAAAATTATTCTTGAAATCAAATACATAATACAATGGATAAGAAAGACGATTGTGCTTTACAGTATACTGATTTCATACTCTAGTACAATTCCGCGCCCCAGTGCACAAATCACGGTTACGGTAACACAAACTCGTCGGCTGTCTAAACCGTCTTGTGATATGTGAAGGTGATTATAGGGAGAATCTTAGTATTAACTGTCAGCTAGAGTAAGTATAAGTGGCAATCCTAAACTGGACAACAAATCATGAAGGAAATAATAAAGTATTCGGATGTTTTGTCCGTGAATACACGGCCAATCAATGCCATTCGATCTGCCTATGTGAAGGATGTGAGGGCGTACGAACCCCGCTTTGGTGTTCTCACTTGACACCATGTTTCAACCTACGTTATCTGATTGGGGTATGGTTATATTGTCGACACAGATGGTGTGGTGGCGCCGAGGGACAGGGATGGTTGACATGCACCGCTGGTTATATGCAATTTACATAGTCACCCACGAATCATCCAAAAACTTCCAATTTATGATGTTTCGCGAAATTCCAGATGGAAAACTAGTCAAATATAAGCGCGAATTTGCCATAAGCTCCAGCCTGCAGCTTGGAAATCCAGAAATTTTCTGCTGGTTTTTTAGAAAAATTCGCCCAACCTATTTGTGCTAATGATACAGCCATCCCAACATTCTTCGTAAGATTTTGATTTGCTCGATAAAACTGTTTTATGGTTATCAGTTCCACGTTTTTAAGATAGTGCTGATAGGAATCCGCCATTGAGTTTCGAAATATGCCTGAAAAAGGCAATGAAATGCCCACGTTAGACTTTGCGAATTGAGCGATTCGCTCGCGTCCGCGGTCGCGTCGCGGCCAGCGAAGAACTTGATGGGCTGGTACCGCAACGCGATCGCGGAGGCTAGAAATCGCGAATCGCTAGTAGCGGATCGCTCGAATCGCAAAGTCTGACATCGACCAAACTTTTGCGCCGTCAAAAGGAGCAGGTCTGGGTCGAACGGACGACCTTCTTTGCCTTACAATCAAGCATACTAGAACCCCCTTTGATAGAAAAGCATCCCATTCTTTTAAATTGTGCTCTCATGTCAAAAACAAAAAAGGCATCCTTAGTTCTTTCAAGTTCCATATCCTCCTTGAAGAAGTCCCGCCACCACGCAACTTCGACTTCAGTTAATGATAGGGATCACCGCGAAAACCGAGACAGCAATTCTTGAAATGCTTACCAGGAACGGATGATTGGTCGAAGTGGCCATATGTAAAGAGACCTACACCGTTGGATGCGTTTTTGGACGCTGATCTCGAATCTGCTTTCCAAATCTGCCAAACGATTTTCCCGAATGGAGTTATGAAGGAAAGTAGTGCAGCGGTAGTAGTCCGGGTTCACGTGCGAGACGTCGTAGGATCGATTCCCTGGCGGGTTCTCTTTTTTGCCTTCGCTGCAAAATGATTGAAAAGGCTCCCAACTACCTTACTCGATCAATGCTTGCCTGTAGTTACCCGTGCAAAGACTTTGCGAGGAGTTTCTAATCAGTTTCGGCGGTACTTACTAAAGACTGCACATGGAGCCCACAGAACTCTTGGCAGACGTTTTTGCAGCAAACAAGTGTGATATTCGTGTTCCGGAGATTAAAATACCCCTAGGGACAAGTTTGTAGCCAAATTTGAGATTTCGACCAAATTTCGAAATAAGCTGGTGGGTATCTATCCATTCATCCATCAGCCTATCATCGAAGCCTATATAGCCTTGAGACGATATAAGTTTCTTTTGGTTTCTGAAGAGTGTAAAGCAGTGGTTTTCTGTTCGCATGATTTCAACACCCACATTTTATTATTTTCAAATTTAAAGGGTCGCCGTCGTCCAAAATAGGTCAACCCTGGAACTACCGGCTATGGATATGTAGCATCAATGAGTGACTCGCCCACTTTTTTTGAAGTTAATTCAAAATCTCGAATTTTTCTAGAAATTCGGCCCCAGGAGTTATTGGACTACTTGAACACAGATCTCACATTCGTTCACTCAAAAACGGCTGAAAGCGCGCGCTCCGTATACTGGCGCGCCTTAACCTTATGTAGTGGCATGCAAGTTAGGAAAAATTTCGAAGTTATCGACCTCAAACTCATCAAAAGCAAGTAGGGCTGACCAATGATGAAGGAATCATGTTTCACTACTGCCAAATAGTCAGTCACAAAAATTGCAAAGGCAAAACACGCAATCAGTCGCCACAGACCCCAAAATTCCATGCCCATCGCCTTAACCACTATGCCACCAGCACGCAATCCGGGATGCTCACTGCTTCGTTCACAAGCCGCTGCTGCTGAGGCCGATTCCTTTACTGTGTTAAACTGTGTGAGGGAACAAAAAACCTCCGTAACTCCGTTCAGCGAATCGTTTGGCAGATTTGGGAAGAAGATTCGAGATCAGCGTCCGAAACCACATACCATGATACTTGTCTCATTTCATATGGCCACTTCGACCCTTCATCCTTCCCTAGTTAGCCAAGCCAAAGGTAGCGAAGTCAGCTTTTTGCTTGTTATGTCTTAGTTCTTATCTGTCTTTCTCTTGATGTTTTTTCTCCTTATAAGAACTTTCTCTCCTCGCTTAACACATCTAAAAACATTAACAAAAAGAATGATAAGCACTAAGAAATAACTACTCCTGTTGGGTCGTCTACTCTTGACGCATCTGCTCGATGCACATGTTTCTTTCGTTAACGGTTCCTCTTTCATTTCCTACAGTAGGATAAGTTTGAATTTTGTGAGCACATACTTAACGGCATTGTTTGGAATTTTTTAAGCTCTAAATTATGATTTCCGAGCACGACGAGTAGAATTGGCCGCTTTTCAAATCATCGTGTTTATCTTGAAAACAAGGAGTTATACGAATTTGCAAAAATTGCTAGCATTGTATCACCTGTATCACCTGTCGTCCCGTTGATCATCGATTGCTCGAGCGGGCGCCAGCAACGTCTCCATTCGTCCCTGTCGCGTGCAAGAGTGTCCAGTGGACCCTCCTCGCTCGAGGGACACGAGTTCATTCCTTTCGTTCAGAGCTTTCGTGAAGAAGTCTGACCATCGGGCCGGCGGTCGTCCAGGTGTTCGTTTGACGTCCCGAGGGATCCAGTCGGTAACCGCTCTGGTCCAACGGTCATCGCAAAATCGCATGACGTGTCCGGCCCACCTTATCTTCGATTCCTTGGCGAAAACGGCAGCGTCCCTGATCTTCGATCGTTGGCGTAGTTCGGAACTCCGGATTCCCCTCTGCACTTGCGTGTATAGGGTTACTCCTAGCATCGTCCTCTCGACAGCGCGTTGGATAACGCTGACCGCATGCTCGTCCTGCCTGCGCAGAGTCCAAGTCTCTGAGGCGTAGCATTAGTAGCTAACCCAAATCACAATTTCGCTGCATGAGATTTTTTTTGTCGTTTTTTCAGGACGAATTCCATTATTCAAAAATACAAAACCCGCTATTGTGATTATCTGAAAAGAAAAACTGGCCACAATCGCAAACTTTCTTCCTGAAAAAATAAATTCCAACGGGAAGAAAAGGGGTGACTGCATCATTACCAGCTAGTAGAGTGTTCTTTCTGGAAGAACGAAGAGAAAACTTTCTGTGTTTCAATGTAAAATTTGGCGTTTATGTGCAAATTCGCGCGAACATTTGACAGGTTTTTTATTTGGAGATTTTTAGAAATATGAACCGTGAGTTTTTACATAACCTCCCCTTCAAAAAGCGAGAAAGTGTCGGGTGCAGACCAAACACCACAACTGACGACGGCCTCCAAGTAAATCTGGTTAGAAGTTGTTCATAGTGATAGCTGATTTCTGGTAAATGATAGTTGTAATTAGTGACAATGATAGAATACAACTGCAACAGGCTAATCATTTCATTGGCAGAAAACATTAACATTTTGTGAAGGCCGTCGTCACTTGTGGTGCATGGTCTGCACCCGACACTTTCTCGCTTTTTGAAGGGAGGGTAATTCATAAGTGGCTGTATCATTAATAGCAGCAGTATTGATGACGGTATCCTTCGACCATACTCTCTTGTCGCAGTCCCAAACGATCGTGGTCCAGTTACCTTAAAAGGCTCAAATGAAATTTCGCTAGTAGCGTCTGCTCGTGTAAAATTGTGTAGGTCGATGCAGCGAAATGTTCAGTGGATTTATTAGATGACCCCAATATTACGGAGTGGTGACTTTTAGGAGATTTCTAACTTGAAAAGGACCTGAATGGCAATAAACACCTAAACTGAGAAACTATGCAATAATAAAGTAATGAAGTAAGTATATATTATCTATTCTCGTAATTCCAAGTAATATTAAACTAATGTTGTCATCGGTGCAGGGAGAGTGAGTGCTAAATCCCGGGTCTATTTAACCCTTATTATTTAGGGTCGTGACCAATTAGAGATCGTCGACTCAGACAACGGGCGACGATTAGGCTGTTGTCAGAGTCAGCGATCCATCCCGCGATTCGCGCGATGGATTGCAGACTCTGACACCAGCCTTAGGGATTGGGCGTCGAGGTTAGATTACGATAAATACCAAATTTGTTCAGCTGCTTGTACACCAATGGTCACCTATGGTTTAAATATCATCACAACAATGCCGAAACTGACTGAAACTGGTGTATTTGCTAACTATTGAAACTCGCATGTAGAGGTATATCGATGACAATAGGTTCCAACTGGGAAATATCCAATAACAATTGGCGATCACTGTTCACTTCAAAGTGTTTATCTGCTCGTAGCCTGTAAACACACGATTTGAACGATTATTGATATGCTACTCATCCGACAAACATTCCTAACTGAAATCGATGTTTCCGTCCTGAGGTGCTCTGAAATCTCGCGCTTTCCATGAACTAATGAGCAACTACACATGTAATTCCAGTAAGTAACGCCAATTGCTGGTTGCAGTACGTGGTAACAGTTTTTTGCTGACAATTATGATGTCATATTGCTCTATGCTCCATTCTTAACACCCATTGCACTTTCATATCTGGTTACTATGGACGCTGGCGAAACGGATTCAGCAGTTCAGCAAAAAACTAATACGCAATTCGTTGTTCATTGCATTGTAGAGAGTTCATTCTTCCACTTGCTTCAGTTCTCGTTGATAGTCCTTGTTATGAATGAAGAATGGGGATCTCTGGGTGGGGGCATGTGATTCGGCTGTTCCTGCAGCAGCTCCAATTTTTGCAGGGTAGGAAATCCCCTGGGTGCGTGAACCATTTCGTTTCCCCGTTTCCACTCACCCAGTGCTTCCTTCCTTGGTTAGATCACTTTCTCGGTATGAACTGTCGCACCAAATTCCTATCCCCTCCCCATCTCTGGATGAGACCCAAAGACCGATAGTCACCAAAATGTTAAGGAGTGCGGTATTAATTTTATTAAAATTTAATTTTGTTGTGTTATATATATTATTATTTCTATTTTACTATTTTCTATATTAATGTCAGGAAACGTGTTTAGTTTACTTATCAATATCATTACAAAGCTAACGTTACTTTATTCAGATGATTTCAAAAACTTATTTTATTTTTAGATGACCCTGGTAATTTTGATATAAAATCCCATAAAGTCGTGGCTTAATGATCTAACTTGGTTCACTCCCGTTATCTTTGACGCTACAGGCTTGAGCCTGAACTTGCTTACCTTGTTACTAACAAAATATGCGCCTTCTACTAACCTACACCTGCACAACCAAGAAATGCAGTTTTTCCTGAAGTGGGTGTTGATTACGCCGGAAGTTTAAACCTCTTTTTGGTGAAGTACTGGTGCTTTCCAATAAGCATGGGTTAACATCAGTAAACACTGCAATGCAAAGACTCGAGTAACTAAAATTCCTTTATTTTTTTCAAATATTCGGGTGTTAAAATATCACTTGCTCAAGATACGAGCAGTGAAACTCAGGGAGTCAGTCACATGTTCAGTTGGGAGTAGGAAAACTTATTTGTTTAGATTACCTTATTTGTGGGTTCCAATCCTGTCAAATGCTCCTGCTAATTGATACAAACAATTCCATTTGAGGTGGAATGAAAATGAACTGCGAAATTTGCTACTTTGAAGAAGCAGCATTTCGAGGTCCGCCATATGTTTACTATTGATCGGAAACGTGCGCGCGATTGTTCCATTGTGCTAGGCTTACAAATGTGTCCTCAATAATAAGGGATGGGAGCATTCAAAATTTCGAATAAGAAAATTCTTCACGTCAAGCTATTGATCGATTTTAGTTTTCGTCCTCTTTTTTACGTTTCTGAAATTAGAAGACATAAACTCCGATCAAAATGAACTTCCCTCGCAACATTGCCGTGAATTTCTATGTCCTTCAGCTTAAACAGGGCATAACTTAGGTGACTAGTATTTTTTTTGCCGTTGTGCATATCTTTCACCTTTGTTTGTCTGCTTTTTAATACAGTAATTTTAAGCAACTGTTGGTACAAACTGGAGAAAAAGTTTTTTTATTGCTAATCAAAAATTGAGAACGTCTGGTTTCTTGATATATGTAATTCTAATTTATTCTTGCTATTGCTTGTATGTTTTTATTAATTCTCTGTTTTATTATTCAATATAATGTGATTTTCAATGCTTTTAGGTGGAAAACACCACCTGCTGTACAGGAGGTGATACTCCTAGCTATTTTTTATGGAATACAGAATAGATTTGTTCAGCTGTTTAGTCTACATACTGCTCCTAACTTTTGTAACATCTACGGTTCTGTAGTGTCGCAAACCGTCGCACCATTATAACTTCCTTGAAAGCGGGCAAAATGGAAAGATCTTACAGCAATAACCTACTAATATGCTTGAAATGACAATAAGTTATTCCATGAAAACTATTGTCAATCCCTCGTCTGACTGTCTCGCCTCTCCTCATTCCCATTATCTCTCCAGTCTGGCTCTTATCGTTAGCTACCGCCTTCATGATTTCACAAAGCCTTCCTTCGAGCTCTTCTCCACTTCCTCGGCCCCATTTTGAACCCACCAGGGCCCTTGAGGTATGCCTCCCGAACAGAAGAGGGACCCCTCCCTGGTAAGGTATGCTCTCCCCGAAAACTCTCGGGGAAAGGGCCACGCCTCCAGTTCTCGGGGGATTCTCCCCGATTGACATGCAATCGGCGAAATATCCTTGCAATTGACATGCAGTCTGGGAGACATACCCGAGAACCGATGCTATTTTCTTTCCCCGAGTTTTCGGGGAGAGCATACATTACCAGGGAGGGGTTCCTCTCCTGTTCGGGGAAGCATACCTTACGGCCCCAGATGTTATGTACGTATATTTCCCACCTTGCGCCCATGCAATTGTGTACAGCAAGCGATTACAGTGTTCTTATGCCTACAATACTGATACTAATTTTTGTTCAATCGACGGTTTGCGACGTTAAAAACCGTCGCGACGCTACAGAACCGTCGCAACGCGTAGATGTTACAAAAGTTAGGAGCAGTATTGTAAGTCTTGACGTTAGCAAAACTTTCCTGCAATAGTGAACCCTGTCGTGAGTCCAAGAGCTATTAAGCTGAATTTTCCTTGTCTTCGCAGAGTTTCCAACCCTTTGGCGCTCCATTTTCCCCCGTAAAAGTCAGCATTTTCCAGCTCTAATTTTGAATTCGAGAAACAGTCCGGAACACGGTGACTCCAGAATGGTTTTATGTGTACCATATGGAAATATTTCCAGGCCTTCGACTGCTACTGTATTATGTAGCTTAAGGTTGATAGGATAAATCGTTTAAAGTTAGTTGATTTCTTTTTTGGGATGAGCCGTATCTTCTACTTTTTTCGCAGAATCATACTTGCATGTGAATGCGAATTGTCCTATAAAATGATTTGCTGGACCAGCTGATATACGCCATATTTGTATCCTAACCATCCCAAAAGGTCTCACAAAAATTAAGCGACCATTGAGGCATAGAAGCATTGGTTGATCAGGATGGTGTACCGCCCGGAGTTTGATCCCGGATCTTGCGCATGGTAGACTGCGCCACTCCCACAACACCGATTTCTCATACAGATTCGTTCGTTAACAAGTACGCAGTTTGACATGAAATGGCGCTGACTTTTGAAGGCGGTCTTCCTCCACTTATAGAGAGCAAAACCCTTCATTCAGCTGACTGCTGATCAAAATGATCGGGCAATGTTTGTTTTTCGCTGTTGACCCCTACGATTCCTATCAGCTTCATTTCATTTTCGACACGTCATCTCAGCTAACCTCCAATGTCATTCCTACAAAATCACTTTTCTCGTCCTCCTTGTTTTTTTTTTGTTTGATTTGTTGATTGCTGAAGTTAGTTAGAAACCTTCATATCCCGTAACGCCTTATCAGTGGTTTCTTCAAACACCTCCCAGCAGGGTCAGTCCTATCGTTGTTACTTTTTCAAAATTTTTACGACCCCCCTCCCCCAAGGTGGATTTGATACGACCCCCTTTTCCACACCTCGACCACCATATTCCTCTCATTCCAACCCTCAAAACTCCGCCCACTTTTTCCTCCAAAAATGCCGTCGAGCGGGGGGTATATAGTCACTCTGAAACGGTAAATATCTCCGAAAATTTCCTTCTATTTCCACCATTTCAACCCATTTTTACCTATACTCCCACTACTTCCTTTTCTAGGGGGGTATATACGCCCGCTGAAACGGCAAATTTTTATCCTGCGCGCCCTCCACTCGCCCAGCCTACTACCCACGAAATCTTAGTTTCACCTCAATCCCACACGTGATTTCGAGCGACTAAAGTGGGTACGACCCCCCTCCTACAAACTCAACCAGGTACGACCCCCCCGTTGTTACTTGTAACAACGTAGGGTTGACCCTGCCTCTCAGGGGCAAAAGCGGCTTGTTGGAGCCAGGCTGACTTAGTGCCTACATTAGTGTGAATATTATTCATTCAAAATTGCGGAAAGTCGTTTTAGATGGGGCAGCCATTATAGTCAACGTCACTTGCGAAGTTTTCCGAAGTTTTCATTTTGGGCGATGCTTCTTTTTGGCAATTTGGGCTATTTTTTGTATCGATATAGCTTCACTTGAGTTACTAGTACCGAAAAATGTGACAGTTTTTCAAATTATTGCAGTGCTGTCTTGAACATATTCAATGCATTGACAATGGTAGTAAGGTTTTTTATGACGCCTAAAGCGGCGCTAAACTGTGGCATTGAACCTTTCGAATGGTTTGGATTAGAAATAGTGGTGTTAAACTTTCCGTTGAATGTGGTAACATGCTATGTCATTAACCAAGTAAAGCAAATGACTGGAACATTGAAAATCTCGGTTTTGGAATTATGGGTCGAGATCGCAGCGAAACAGTTTTACCTGCCCCTTGGGCTAAAGTCAACAGCTTCTGTTTTGTGGGACTGGCACCATACTTGCCTTATATTTTTTAAGAAGTGAATTTTTTTATTTCACGTTTTTGCCGTCCCACCTTTTATATGAATAAGTTCATCTCCACACCCTTCCATCTCTTCACTGTGCTTTGGAGATGAGAGTGTGTCAGTAGAACAAGGTGCACAAAGACGTTCCTCAGGAGGATCCTACTGGTGGCGTATTTTGCTTAGAAAGAAGGGTGACCCTGTAGAGAATGAAAATTATCATTTCACTGCGCAAATGCAGTCCTGAATTTTTGCGCTTCAAGAGTTTTCTACGTACGCGTTTCCATATGTACCTTCGGTTCACATAAATCAGGTGGTGTTAAAGGAGCCCACTCCACTTTAGCGGTGAAGAGTCGCCTCACCAAACAAGAAAACATTGCTCCTAGTTGATATCATAAAGCTTTGCTCGCAGAGAAGTTGAACCTGCTCTGATGTATGATTGCTTGAATTTATTTAATGTGGAGGAAACCCACTGACGTGGACTCTATTTTCCATAAAATTTATTCATTGGAACCGCAACTCTTTGCCAAGAAACTCTTTACAACCTGGTAACGTTAATGAATCTCTCAGGTTGCGACAGCTCAGCTCAGCTTCAGCGGTCCACTCGTGCAGTTCAAACGAGGCGTATTTTAGGTTTTAGCATATAGAGGCGAAGGGATGGCAATTCTTGGGATGGGGGGGGGCAAAAGTGTTGATGCGAAGGATACGCTATCTGAGAAGCTGCATCCCCTCCCCACTTGACGCTAACCATGGAGGACATTTTGGGGTGGGGCCGGAGTGTGCCACTTACTGTTAGTGCCAGAATTGATAAAAAAAAAACTATGCAGTCGGGGTACTATCCAGGAGGCCGCGAAATCCCTATAGAACGCGCGCGACTCGTTCGCTGACTCGGCATTCTTGCG
>MU868443.1:62251-79940 GCA_036418205.1 Ostertagia ostertagi | reverse complement strand
TCTCAGGTTGCGACAGCTCAGCTCAGCTTCAGCGGTCCACTCGTGCAGTTCAAACGAGGCGTATTTTAGGTTTTAGCATATAGAGGCGAAGGGATGGCAATTCTTGGGATGGGGGGGGGCAAAAGTGTTGATGCGAAGGATACGCTATCTGAGAAGCTGCATCCCCTCCCCACTTGACGCTAACCATGGAGGACATTTTGGGGTGGGGCCGGAGTGTGCCACTTACTGTTAGTGCCAGAATTGATAAAAAAAAACTATGCAGTCGGGGTACTATCCAGGAGGCCGCGAAATCCCTATAGAACGCGCGCGACTCGTCCGCTGACTCGGCCTTCTTGCGGCGCGATGGGCCTCCTGTAGGTTACCCATACAATCGTGTAAAGCTGGTAGGAGAGCATTCGAACTCGCATTATAATTTGGTGATACAGTTACCCTACAGAGGTATTGGTGTGGTGTCAGTATTTCGTGTGGAAGGGAAATTGTGTGCAGTGGAGTTTGAAAACATTTGCCTGAGCCGGCTAACATCCACTCCTACAAACCCAGCATGAGGCCCATGACACCCTTGATGATTCTGACATCATCGTTATTCTGAACTAATGCTGCAAACTAAATCCTGGCACAGAATACTGCTAGCCTACGCAATACCACTATTCAGAGACATTCGCTTTGTTATCTTTCATAGCGCTAACTACCCACAGGGAGCCACTGGTACAGGAGACCCGGCCAAAACGACTCCCTGTGTGGATCTTATACGACTCTCGCCCCATTGAGGGGTGATACTATCTCAGCCGTTTGTCCCACGAATCACCTCCTACTCCATGTCTCATTTCCATCCTCTTCCGTTCTACCTGAAGCTGAACATACGTGAGAAGAATTCTAAAATTTTACAAAAATCCAGGAAGGTTCTTGCACAACTTCTGCGAATCTGCTCAAAAGATTCACTGCACTCTAACTGAACACTACCTAACTTCTGACAACTTGTTCTACTGAATACGACCCCTTTCCCTTTCAAAAAATCAAAAACTTAAAATCAGCATGCTTCTGGGTCGCAGTGCATCCACCCTATATGCCAGATTTGTTACGATCACCTAGAGATTAATCTACTTCACATCCTTAACACGTTGACGACAGGCTGACGCGCATGCGCGTCAGAACTATATAATTCATTTTTATTGTGCTTGCGCTCCTTCTTCTCGAGTTTTTTGTATTCATTCTATAGATAATACATTAGCATAACTATAAACCAGAGTGGTCAAATATCCCTTGATTTAGCAAAGATTTTCTGAACGCACAAAACTTTCATTTCAATTCTTTCCTAGTATTCCTTTCACTGTCGTAAACATTCATATGAAAGATTGTAGAAGCAGTTAATACAAAACTCTGTGAGTTTCAAGATATTTGTATTTGATGGAAGAACTTAGGTATAAATGCTTTTAACTTCATTCGCAGCGAAAGTGATGTTTTTTGCTTCTTCGTGGTCATTATGCGTTCTTCTAAACAAAAATCTACTGCTATTTATATAGTTAACCTTTATGCTTTCATCCTTACCGAAATGATTCCATGAGATTTCCATGAGATTCAAGTTGTTGCGCATTTTAAACAAAAAATAAGCGGAAGTAAGGTGAGGACGGCGCGCTCGCAAAATCGCTCCTTGTCCCACGCGGTGCAAAATGCCAAAACACGCGATGTCGTCAAGCGTGTTAACATTTTCAAACTTTCGCCTCACATGTTGCGATTAGCGAACAGTTCGTCAGAAAGTGTTCCCTTTATTGAAGAACAAAATCGACCAACGACTACATTGCTCTTGAATAACAGAAACAGGCTCCTCCATTTGGTCTGTCTACCACATCTAGTCAAACTCGCCTCTCTTTGATTATCTACGTTGCAATGGATAATAATGTTTCTTGCAATGTAGGGTCCGTCAAGACAACCCCAATGGGCTTAACTTTTGGAGAAGGGATCCGTGCTTTGATGTTCGTTTACTCAAGTGAGATGTGAATTGAGTGTTTGGAGAACATGGGGGTTTTAGCATTTCTTGGTTCATACGCATACCCTCAGATGGCATGGTTTTTGAGAGAGTTTGCCTTTTTGAGCTATAAGGATAAGGAGATAAGTGCTGTTGAAGTCGGATTAGGTACACGTGCCTACATAATGTGCTCGCCTCTGTTCGGCCTCTAGGCAAGCATCACGATCCACATGTCTTTCACGTGATTTCCAGTAAGTTTGTGAATCTGAGCCCTCTTGTCAGTTCCCATACTCGATAAATGTTCAGTCCATAAGGAGGAAGATGAAGTGATGGCTACCTCTTTCTCAGGCACCACGCCCATGTTAAGATCTCCTCAATGGCTCCTAGTAACTCGATTCCCGGTCACAACTTCATATCATCATAGATAGCAACGACGCTGAGGGAACATGCACTGATGAAAACATGTTTGCGGACATAGTAGGGGTGCTTAATTAGCAGAAAGCAAAAGTTCAAAGGCTAAATACTGTTACCTTAGCTTCGGTGATGAATATTAATCGCAGCTCATCACCACGGACGAGCCTAGTGAAATAAGCTTGATTTAGAACGCCAATCTTCAACACCTAAATCGAGCTTCTTTCACTAGGTAGAGCCCTGCGCCCGGCTTTGCACGAGCTCATTATCTTTGGTAGCTCCAACCTGGCTGGGCTGAAATGAAGTTATGAGGGTAAAGAAAAACTGATCAAGATAATCTCACAAACACCGTGGAACCAACATGTCTGACAGGCTGCGAAGCTACTACCTTGTTGAACCAAGGGAAGGGTCTGTTTGTGCGCGGTCACAGAATGATTTTCTCAGATGGTCAGGCGTGTTTCTCTGTTGTGATCTGTCGGAGCACACAGTTTCAGTCCACACTTCATTCTGCTGCAGCCCATTGCACGCGGATGGCGAGTGCTGGTGCATCGGCTGCGCTCAGGTATCTGCTACCCTGGTAGCACCTTTCAGATGCACTTCCAATTTATGGCGCAAGGGTCCTTCTCCAAGTGGGTCTCAGGACTTCTGTCAACCGTGAGGCTTGGCGGTTCAGCGTTTTGTAGTGATGTCTGGGAGCTCTCACAAGTGCACACTATCACAGCATCTCCTCTTTCTTTATCTTCTTCAAAAGGCTTAGTCCCAATAAGACACAAAGTGTGTGCTTTTCCAGCTACGCTCTCACCTCTTTGGTTGACAGAAGCCTTGTAACCCTTCGAGGTGAGACCTCATGAGGGTGATCTTCACAGCTCGTATTCGCATTTGCCGTAGCGATTAATCAGCTACCTCAGTGCGGATCAGTAACAAAGTCTGGGCCAAATACAGCGCTGATATCTATTGTCCTCCTAACAATAGCTTGATTTGAGGATCGCAAAGCATAATCCCTCGCAAATGTATCTGGCCTATTTTGATTCTTTTTCGTTGACCCTTGCGGACTTGCTCTTCTGAAACCAACTTCTTAAAGCTCTTTAAGCATTCTTCAACACATTAACATATTCGGCAATGAAACGGTCTCAGACTGAAGAAATTTGAATGTGAGTAAAATCGGACAGGAATTGTGAGACAATCCAGTCTCAAATAATACTCAAATCTGAAAAAACGACCTTGGGTTGATGGACTGATCCATCGCAAACTTTCATAACTAGGAAAGCAAATGAAACGAGAAAATTTTAAGGACGTCGGATTCGCATTCAGTGACCAGTCCGACGGCATATGTCAAGAATTCTTAAGTAGGTCACCAGTCCCATTTTGTAAGCTGTGTAAAATTCAGCTATGGCCTTAAGGTAGGACACCGTTTGTTGGAACCCCTTATTTATATGCATGGCAGCTTATCGTTCACACGCACCTTTCTTGATGCATGCATCCATGTTTCACAGTCACCATTGATACAAGCGACTTCCTTAATTTTACGATATTTCTTAATTTTGGAAGCATTTTCCCCGAAATTTGTAGGAATGGTTACGGAATGTAGTACATATCATCTCTGGTATCCTGTACACCTTAAACCTTGTATGAGCCCACAAAAGATTTGTTGAATACTCGTATATAGGTGAGTGTTTTTTTTTTCAGAATTTTTGCAGAGGCAATACATCCACCCTCAACAAATGGTCATAAAATCACCTGTATCACCTGTCGTCCCGTTGATCATCGGTTGCTCGAGCGGGCGCCAGCAACGTCTCCATTCCCTGTCGCGTGCAAGAGTGGTCCAGTGGATCCTCCTCGCTCGAGGGACACGAAGTCCTTCATTCCTTTCGTTCAGAGCTTTCGTGAAGAAGTCTGACCATCGGGCCGGCGGTCGTCCAGGTGTTCGTTTGACGTCCCGAGGGATCCAGTCGGTAACCGCTCTGGTCCAACGGTCATCGCAAAATCGCATGACGTGTCCGGCCCACCTTATCTTCGATTCCTTGGCGAAAACGGCAGCGTCCTCTGACGTTGGCGTAGTTCGAAACTCCGGATTCCCCTCTGCACGTGCATGTAAATGGTGTCTCCAAGTGTGGTATTCGAAATCGCGACGCTGACCGCATGCTCGTCATGTCCGCGCAGGTTCAGTCATTGAGGCTGAGGTCTATGAAATCTCTCGCTGAATCGAGGAGGTGGCTAGGGAGGCGGAAGTTGTTCCGTCCTTCACTACTCCCTCGATGTTCTTATACTCCCATGCCGCTCGTTTCCTCCTGCTCAGCTCTGGAGCTAGATCGTTCATCATATTGATTTCCCGACCTAGGTACACGTAGCTGGAGCATTCGGTGATGTTCGTTCCGTTGAGCGTGAATGGGGCATCAGGAACCAATCCGTTTCTCATAAACATCGTCTTCGTTAGGTTCAGCTGTAGACCGACCTTACCAGTCGAAATCAGCCAGCATTCGCTCCGCTTGCTCGATGTTCGGCGTTATAAGAACGATGTCGTCAGCAAAACGAAGGTGGTGTAGTTGCCGGCCGTCGACCTTCACTCCCATGTCTTCCCATTCCAGTTGACGCATGACGTTCTCGAGAGCGGCGCTGAAGAGTTTGGGCGAGATGGTGTCGCCCTGTCGAACCCCTCTCTTGACGTCGATGATGACCTCCTTGTAGAATTGTATATTTCTAGTCATGAAGGTGCTATAGAGCTCACTTTATGCAGTAATTGGGAACGCTCTAGCTGATCGGCTGAAAGCATTCTTTCTTTCTTCTCTACAGAGTCAAAGGTGTTCTTCAAGTCGAATGAACGTGAGACAAAGCGGCATCTTGTGTCTCGTGAAACTTCAATGAGTCTTGTAACCGTGTGGATATGGTCGATCGTGCTGAACCCTCTTCGGAACCCTGCTTGCTCGCATGGCTGTCCTTCATCTAGTATTCTGTGAATCTTGTTGAGGATGACTTTCTGTCTTCCTGTACGGCAACACAGTCCTGCTGGTTTTCCACGGTTTGGGTACCTTGCATTCCGACAGGTAGCGCGTGAAGAGTCGAGCCAGAGTTGATGATAACTGGCGGTGCATTCTTCAGATGTTCCGGTTTCAACCCTGTCGAGACCGGGTGCTGTGCGGATCGACTTGATAACATGTCACTTCGGAAGATAGAACGAGAGACGTCTTTCCACTCTGCTGTAGATGATGAGAAGATGGACATGACTACCTATGAGAAGTCGTGGATGATTTCTACATTGCTGTTCGGGATGCTTAAAGTGTTCCATTTGGACTTTGAAGACAGGCCATCTTTGTATTGTAACTCGCAAAGCTTCGGCGGGCATTGCGGATGGTAGAGGAATGAGGCGACATGAGGCTTCGTTTTTTGGAGGCGGCCCCGAATCGCCTCCCATGTACTTCCCAGTCACTTGAATGCAAGCTTTTGGCTGTGCCGACATGCAGGATACCAACCGCACACACACAGAGCGCGCACAAACCTGCATGGATTCGCGTGAGCGAAGACAGTTGGTGTGAGTCATACAACACTACAAGGGGTGTGTAGCAAGTGGTTCGAATGGAAATCAGCATCTAAGTAGTGCTGCCCCGCGACTAGGCGCTAGTGTTCTGTGAACGAGGTGCAGGCAGACGTAAAAGCTGCAATCACAATTACATACAATCAAACAATATAATCACATTATTCAATAACACAATAACTGCTTCTTTGCCCTACGTTTGAACGATACAAAAACCTGAGGAGTAAACGGCATATTGACTTTAAGAGAAATAAATGTTGAGCCAGCTCTACAAGTAAAGCTCGAGAGTTTTAAGCTTGTTTTAGGAGTTACATAAGATAATACTAATTATGACAATAATAATTATTGTTATAATTATTACTATTAGTCATTATTATTAGTCACTATACGTTCTAACTTGGTTAGGAAAATCAGTGAAGGAACACAAAAAAGATATCCAAAATATGTTCAAATCTCATAAGCAACTATATAGACTTATTAGTTATGTATCTAGACATTCTTCTACAATACGAAGCAATTTGATCGGGGTGGGTCCTTCCTGGTAAACTTCGTCGAATCTGTAAAAAATAGTCATGTGCTTTTAACGAGAGATTCCAAGTTAGAAAAAATCGAACCTCGCCATTTCTCCCCATATTTTTTCTCTTCTTTCCCTCTGCTCTCTCCAGCGACCTGATGTTGAAATTCCATTCGAACCACTTGATACACACCCCAGATACAGGGAGCCTATCCTCTGAATCACCTTGCGTCACAGGGCAAGTACATGGTGGCTTTTGGTCCGCGATTTACCCCCTATCCGCCACCTGGGGTCGCGCCACGTAGCCTCGCCACCAACCGGCTCGAGATCTTTCAGTGAGAGAGGACCCTCAGTGAAAGAGATCCGTGGGAGGTTAGAAATACCGTTGCAATTTATACAGTCCTACTTAGCTTCTCGATAATATACAATTTACTTCCGATTGCTTAATTTTTTCTCATTTCCATCTTTTTATTGGTTTTATGGTCGCCATTGTGGTCTATCGCCTGTGACCTCATAATTAGCCTACGCTCTGGTTTCAAGGCCAATGCCTCGATGTTATCACTTTCCTTCGAGACACACTACCTTTTGAGAGAAGCTAAGCGTTGAGCATATTCAGCCAGTCCCGTTTCCTGTACTTATATATGATACTGAAGGGAGAGGCGATTTCCCTAGGCAAAGTACGCTTGAGTTGCGAGAAGAAATGCCGGAATGGTGCAAGAGAACACTATTCACCATAGATCTGTGTTTGCAAAGATTGTGAGTGGCAGAGGCTACGAATCCATCCGCATCCCCACTGGTGCGCGCTAGCGTCGATCGTTCGGCCTCCGCCATCAGCTCGGCCCTTAGGTTTGTGAGTCATGTGATCAAGAATGGCCGAACTAGCAACATAACCACTTTTCTTTATAATCTGACTGCGAACCCTGTTTGATTAAGTGGTGCGAAGTCTTTATTAGAGAAACCAAAAAAGAAAAAAAAACTACAAGTGTGAAAAATGTAAATCAGATAAGCAGTTGTATCTCATTTTCCAGTTCAGCAAAGTTCACTATCTGAGTCATCATCCTCTACTTCGTCGTCATACCTTTGTGTCGAATTAGGATCTGCTCCCACCTCCCAATAATTCAAGCCTACAGTGAATTTCCCTCCTTGCTGCACAACCCCATCAACACGCTTATTTTACCACTAGTGCACTTGGCGCATTTTTTATTGTTCATTTTTTCACTTAATTATGGCTATTATTACAGAATCTCAGAAAGGTAACGCGAAGTAAAAGAACAATTTTACATACATCAGGAGTTGAGGCGTTCAGGACTTTGACATCGCGATCTTCAATTCATGCAACCCTTACACGCCTTGCTGCCTGCAAAGTGTAGACACATATTTACTAAAAATTTCCTTATTCAGTGTTTCGCTTACCTTATGTAATTCCTCATGTTGTCCCATACGAGCTCTATCGGATTGAGTTCGAGCGATTCCGCTGGTCACGATACCATCTCTACATCCCAATAGTTCGATTTGTTGATCGTGTAACGGCTCCTGTTGCAGCAACCTACAGGAGTCTAAAGTCAAGAAAAATCAACTCGAACAAAAAAGTACAAGAAATGGGAGACGCCGAAGTATTCCGATTAGGTCCAGTCGCGAGAACAGCACGGAAACCAAGCCTAGTCTCAAGATGTTCATAAAGGTGAGTGTTCAGATGTGGTCCAGTCAGATTACATGACCTATTCGGAAGACCTGACGCACACCCAGGAAAGTCTCACCGTTATATACCTGCTCTCTGAAAAGCATGTGGCACATTTCTAGGATTCTACATTGAGCCGCTATGTATTTTGCAATCTCCGGGCATAATAGCGGTGTAGCCCCCGCGTAGAAATATCACCTAAGATATGAACTTCGGCCGGGAGTATTACCCGGTGACGAAATCTGGAGATCTGGTCTCCAGCCTTCACAAAGCAACACCGTGTCGAGCAGTCTACTGAATGAAGAAAAACTGGCAAATTCTTCTAACAAGCGCTGCCGATTAGAAAAATGTATAAAAATACTCACTCTGGATGATGCATTTATCAGTGAACAAAAGCTGGAAAACGTGGTCCTGTTTTGAGCATTTCCATGTAAAAGTTAACTTTAGCATATTTATTTTCATTCCTTATTGCATGACAGCGTTTTGTCAGAACTGAGAGGGTTTTGGGCACAGCTCGTTGGGATGCCCTGGTCTTGAGCCGATTCACCACTCCCGTTGCTGTTGCTGTCCATTCTGATAGCACCAATTGATTTACAAGATTATTTCGGCCTGATGAACTGAAAAAACTCAACTAAAAATGTGTGGAGAATCGGCATAAATATCTGTACAAATAATCTGAGGCTTATTGAGGAAGATTTACGTTGCCACAACTTTGAACCTCATCCGCGACGGGGAATGGGACTTGCTTTGCTCCCTTAGGTAAATGATGGTGCCCGAATGGTTGTAGATTTTTCGTTCATTGTGACCAACGACTGAAGGCAAGCTCGGTGCTGAAATTGATATATAGGAAAGCTTCAGGTGATAGTTGAGTTGCGGAACGGAACTGAAAGTGGAGCAGAAATTAAGAGAAACCATAGAAAACGCTAAAACCAAACATCATAACTTCCAGTAAGGTCTGGTGCAGTACGACAGCGAGAAAGAGCGACCAGAGAGGACAGAACACGCAAGAGAGCACGTTATGGGAGAGCACGCTGATCTTCACATCAATGCGATGTCTTGGAAGGGTTGCGATGGTTGGAAGTCCCTAATCGCTACCCGGCCCGCGTATTTTGTGCCATGAAGCTGGCACGACCCCGGTAGGTACAGACCTAGCATATTTATTCGTACCGTTCCAACTAGTGAGCCTGATTCAAGGGCTTGTCTTCAATTAGGAGAGTGAAATGAGAGCAATTTAGCCGTGACTAATCTTCAGAAACAGCTTGGAGGTAAGCACGAAAGCAAATAAGTGAGGTGTGAAATGAGGTGGCACTCTCGGACTAACGCTAAGGCGCAACTTCTAAACTCAACCGGAGGCGAAACCTGAAGCGTAATCACTGCTGACATTGTAAGACGCTCGTGCTCGCATGAGTGGGTGCTGTTCATGAGTGTAATACAAATGCATAGCGTATACTTAGAAAGATTGAAGATTAAAATCATAACGTCATGACTGGGATCGCATGGCTTATCAGAACGAGCGCTTTGAGCTTCAACTACTTTAAACTTGAAGATATATTTTCGTTTGCGTTAACATAGTTTCCGTACCATGTTATCCAACAGATTTCTCACTCCAATCATCAGGGAAAGTGTTTCATTCGCCCTTCCTGACCACACTGCTCACGGATCTCAAGATAATGTGATGGAGCAGGCCAAACGATCGCAGTTAGCGAGCTTTTCAGATAGTGAGCTTTGCCCTGAAGTGTTAAAAATGAAATACACCTACTTGCTTGATTTACATTTTCTCACTTTTAGTTTTTTCTCTTTCGGTTGCTTTAAAGAATTCGTACCGCTTGACCCAACAGAGTTCGCAGTCAAATCATAAAGGAAAGCGGATGGATTCGTAGCCTCTGCCACTCACAACCTTTGCAAACACAGATTTGTGGTGAGTAGTGTTCTCTTGCACCATTCCAGCATTTCTTCACGTAACGCGAGTTTCCACGTACCTTGGCTAGGGGGAATCGCCTCTCGTTTCAGTAACCTAAATAACTATCGGAAACTGGAGGTACTCTGAATAACAACGCAGCTCTTGGAGCTGGAGTGTGCCTCGAGGGGAAAGATACACCGAGAGGCAACGACGTCGAGTTCAATGTAGGGCGTAGGCTATTTGCGAAGACAATGAGCGATCGGTTGCAATGGGCAGCGATCAGCAAAAAGATAAAAATGTTTAGAAAAGTGAAGATCAAAATAAAAAACGAAGCAAATATAGTGTTATAATTGTAATGAATAATAACCATCATTAAATAATACCATACACATTGAAGCAGTACTTGCAAGACTTATGACAATTGAACTAGAGTAATACAATTAAACTAAAATGAAAGTTAAAGATTTACCGGGAAACAATTTGTATAGCATCGATTAGTATTCAAACCGTTGATTAAAGCTGTATGATTTGCAACGGTAATTCTATCCTCTCTGTCCATAAGGTGAAAGTCTGCACTGAGCTTCATTCAAGAAAATGCTTTTCTATAAGGGATTACGTCATTACAAGGGAAAATATGATACTATATTCTCAAGAGTACCATTTTATTTGTTGTTCAGCCACTTGGCTAGGTTGCATTTCTGCAAGGGGAAGGAAAGTGATTCTGTTGGCAGGATGTGGCGAATATCAATACATATTTAGGACCAAATTGTGGAAGATTGCCCACCTGTATACAAGTATTCAACGAAATTCCTGTGTGGATCCACACGAGGTTTGAGATACTAGAAACGGATACCATTTTCGTTTTTATTCCTCCAGACTTTGGCTAGAAATTGCCTCCAAAATTCAGAAATGTCGTAAAATTAACACGTTGACGACAGCGTGACGCGGTAACGCGTCCCACTTTGCGCACCTCGTGGGACATTGTGACGCGGTAACGCGTCCCACCCAAGTCATCCCTTTTTCTTGCGCTTGTGCGACTTATTCCTAAGGTATTAGCATACTAAAAAACCACATGGCTCACAGAAAGGCCAAATATTCTTTAGTTTGGCAGACGTTTTCCAGACCTTACGGATATGTCTGTTCAATTCATTCCTCGTTTTCTTTTCAATAACGTAGACATGTTGATAAAAAGGAATAACAGAAGTGAATACAAACCTATTCGTATATGTGTTTTTACTGAAACAACCACGTCCAAATTAATTTTGGAACCACTAAAGGGAAATTAAGTAAAATTTCCCTTTTCATGGCCTTAACACGTCATTTCGGTCAAACTTCCATTACTGTAACTCCCGATAAGTAGACATCATTGAAAACATTTCATCGCATCTAAGTATTGCGTATTTACAGCTCAAAATCCATGGATTTGGTGTGCGGCGGCTGCGCTCGCAAAATCGCTCTTGTCCCACGCGGTGCAAAAGAACGCGCGATGTCGTCAACGTGTTAAACAAGATCGCTCGTATCGAAAAAGACTGAGGAACATGAGTAAAAATGCATCAAAGAAGTGATAGGGGTTGAATTTAAACTGCTATGCATATAAACGTAAGATTCAACGATGGTGTTCCTACCTTGAGGTCAGAATTGGATTTTGCCCCAGCTTAAAAGGTAAAGCTGGTGACCTACTTAACCAATCCCGACATATAACACATCCTCGGACTCGTCGTTGAGAGACGTATCCGAAAACCTTTGAATCTTCTCGTTTCATTCTCTTTCGATGAAATTATGGCGGTGCAACGGTTTGCGATGAATTATCCCGTGGACAGAGTCGATTTTTCATATTCTATAAGCCGTATTGTGTGCATAGTACACTAGGACAAAGTTATAGTACGCGTTTCTAAATTTCGAATTTTTATTTTTGGCCATTTCTATGAGCAACCTTCGAGAATCTTGCTCAAATTTCATTATGCATTGAGATTTACATTCTTCATTTAACTAGCATACCACCATTGAATAAGAAACTGTAAAATGAAAATTATTCCACTGCAATCGAGGTTGATTCAAAGATCAAATCGAATAGTACTACAACGCTCGCATTCAACAAAATAGCCAACTAACCAACAACTATATTAATGCATTGATGTGAAGTTCGTAGCTATGCTCAATTACAAGCATTTTGGACTTTTTTTTTGAAATGTATGCGCAATCTGGTTATTTTCGTGAATTTTCAGTGAACCTCAGCTAGGATATTTAACCCTTTCGGCCCTGGCGGTGGCAATTGCCACCATCAAATTCAAATGTTTGCATTACCGCTGCAACAGCATATTTCTACTATCACTGCTAGAGGTTACTTCAGACAACCTTCCCCTTCCTAATTATGCTTTGAACCCGCCATTTTATTGTGTGTTGCTGTTAGCATTACAAGTATTTGTGTCAACAATGAATCGGCGCTGGTCTCAGCAAGCCGCTAGGTAAGTGTCAATCATTTCTAAAATACTTGACATTCAATTTCTTATCAAAAAGTTAGATATAATGTTGTGCAAGATCATAAACTTTTTCGACATAACTATGAAATTTGGAATTGTTTCGACATAAGCTAAAAACTAAGAAGGTGGGCCAATTTTCAAAGCTTCCTAGTTTCTTTGTTTGTGATCGAATAGCTTCCAAATTTCGCCATAATGATACACAAGTAATAAACAATAGCTAGAAGAAAATTTTTCCACGGAAAAAATTCAGGTCCGAAAGGGTTAATGAAGGATGCTACTCAAATAGTGAATATCTACGTGCACTATCTATAAGCATTTGAGCAAGATCTGTCAAGTATGCTCAGAGATATGAGCAAAATAAATGAATAAAATAAAAACCAGGAAAAATACATTCCGCTCCACTACTGAATCGCTGGAATGAAAAACGAAGGAAGTAAAAAAAATAGAACTTTTCGAAACTTCTTTTTTTTTCTAAATTCGCCAATGAAGTTTTTCCAGCTTCTGGAGAACTTTCTCTTTTGATTGGTTTCTTAGAATGTATCCCACCTTTTTGAAAAATATGCCCCCTTTCCACTCTTCTCAAAATCACGAAACACATTATCCTCAACTTTCAGACGTGACGAGAAGAAGGGAAGCCCATGCCGACGGGGCTCCGTTTGTGAAATATGCTGAAAAACGGTAACTATTCAGGATTTGGAATGCATGGATAACAAAATATCATGCTGTTGTGAAGCTCAAGAACCGCAGCTGGAATCCAGCTGCGTGCATTCCTCTCAAAATGCAAAACAACGGGCTCTGGTTTCTTTCCTTCTAATCTTTTTGTCCCGAATTGCGCTGTTATTTTGACGCGTACTGACTGGGACCGTGCCATTTGAAAGCGCAAGCTGTATCGATTGTGTTCTATAGTCTGGATCTCTCAGTGTCGCTAACGGTTGCAGTAGGATTTATCATCTCATAACGAACCATTTTCTGTACTTTCACAGACGTTCTTAACGAGCACAAAGTAATTTTTATTCAAGTTTTAATTTGTCTTTAGTAATCCCACATTCCTAAACCATGACACCAGTCGGAAACGTTGCTATGAATCTGCTTCGACTACGAGTCGGACTCATCGGTTGTCATACTGAACCAGCTTGCCTCCAATTCTTGCTTCGAGTACAAACGAAACGCAAGTGTCGATGTCACAAAAACTTTATCAGTTCATCGGCACTCTGTGCCGGTTATCACCAGTCATTATTCAACACCACTGAAATATCTGCCAGCAACCGCTTTTTTCTTCTTCCTCATCATTTAACGAGAGTTTTTAAATGTTTTCTAGTTTTTCTTGACTCCGTTATGATTTTGGCCTTGACCGCGGTCCACCCAAATCCCGACACAACGTATTTTTCTTCGCATAATACAAGAAACGAACAAAAGTTTTTTTTTCTTAGGATCACTCTACTGCTTGCTTGTTCACCATCGTTTTGAAAACATGGATATATTTGTCGTTTAGTTCTCCAAATGACAGTGTTGGTCCCTCGAAGACTTCTGATTTTATTTTTAGAGCACTACAAATTTTTTACCGAGTCATTTCTTGTTTACTTATATGTTATTTATTGATATACGGGTCGCATTTTTCATTCACAGGAAGAGCTACTCCGTAGGAAGTGGGATGCCAACAGAAAGCGTCCACAGTAAGAAACTGAACGCATAGGGTTCGGAATGGTTCTTGGATCATGGGTGAGGCTATGCGGTATGCCGATCGCTGGTTTTCCTAAGCCAGATGGATGCACGTGTTAATGGAATTTGGCTGATACGATCACCCTCCCCTCTCCCCCACTACTTCCCCACCTCTTCTTCCAACGGGGAGAGCTCATCATAACATGGGGAGAGCTATTCCAACGCTAATAGCTCTCCCCATGTTATGATCCCAGCTCACCTTGGTATCCAAGCTCAGGATCCCGCAACTCACTTCCGCGTACAGGTTCCAATGTCATCACCGTCGGGTGAGCCTGCTTGAAACTACACATGTCTGACTTTCTCTCAAAAAAAGCCCACCAACACTGAAGAGGTGTTGAAAATGGGATATGTCGTAGTACAACCAAAGCAGGGAACTTTTTGGGAAACGTTAGAAAAACTCCAGGATGTACAAAATGTTATCTAGCAACTCTTACCAAAATTCACTGAATCTCCTCTCCCCGAAAATTCACATAAAAAATGCCGGTTTCGCCCAAAGCGATCGTCCCTCCCGAAAGAGCAGTCATGACGCACTCCCATCAAGGGATCCTCGAAGTTTGCTCAGCTTGGTCGAAACCTGCTTGAGCACAACGGATGGAGTGAACGCATCAGCTGGAACAAGTGTACCAGCTGATGCGTTCACTCCATCCCCTCACCTATTCTTATTTTCCTCCTATAATGTACATATGTACTCGAGAATTCTGTACTTCCTGACTATTTTGAGTTCATTTTATTAGAACGCTCCGTATGTACTTCTCATTAAGATTTAGCTATCATATGGAGCATAGTAGGCACGCACCCCCTTTTTTGTTCATTTGGAATTCATATTTGTGGATACTATTATACTAATATTTATGAATATAAAATTCATGTTCCCTACTATTCGCTGCGGATGTCCATGAGTGGCTGGCCAAAGATCGGTCCAAATATGCTTTGTGGTGGAGGCATGCGCATGTTATTGGCGCAGTATCGCAGTATGATTGTAGTGAAAAAAATGTTTTTGGAGGACCTTCAAGATCGCGGTCATTGTTGATTTGCTGCTAGTAAGCTTCCCTTTTGAAAAACGAGAAGAGCGTCGGGTGCAGACCTACACCACAAGTGACGACGGCCTCCAAGTAAATCTGGTTAGTAGTGGTTCATAGTGATAGCTGATTTTGGTAAATGATAGTTGTAATTAGTGACAACTGATAGAATACAACTGCAACAGGCTAATCATTTCATTGGCAGAAAACATTTACATTTTGTGGAGGCCGTCGTCACTTGTGGTGCATGGTCTGCACCCGACACTTTCTCGTTTTTGAAAAGAAGGGTACGTATATCTAACTCATGTCCACATCGCCGTACATTGGTTTTGTCACTTTCCTTTCTTTCTTCATCCATGGTTGGGAAACGTGTACTTCTCAGTTCTCTACTCCACTACACCAAAGTCTTTGCAGCTGTCAAAAGAGGCTGGTGATGTTCAAACTTTCGGAATTTGCGAAAGCTGAGGTATGTAGCTTGCAAGCTGCCAGCTATACTCTCAATGTCGAATTGAGTTAGGTTAACAGCCAGCAGCACATTGGGTAAACCGTCCAGATTCTTGCTCATAGTCAGGACTTTGAAAGCATCCACAAGTCTTGCTTTTGGGCCAAAACAGCGATCTGCCAGATTTTTTTAGAAAAATTTTCTATCGTCACTCTTCCTCCCTTTCTTCCTTCTTCTTATAACCGCCCTGTAATAGAGTTATTTTTTTAACAAAACAAAAAACTGCCTATGCTCTGGAGTGTCGCTAACTCCTGTTCTAGAATATCGCCAAATAATCCTATGTACATATTCACAGCTAAAGCAAGGATTGAAAACTGCTCTCAACCCTCGGCAGGTCATTCTTCCCAGTATTGCGAGTCTGCGTTTTTGTACGATATTTTACGTCAAAGTTACTGGTGTGCATATTTTTTTTTCGTACTTGGCTCCTTGATCTTATTTTCACTTATTTTCTCTTCACTCTGGCAGCTCGTTTATTGATCCAAGAGAATTCATGAGGATAATGGAGCTCTTCCCCCTCATGCAATTGTAAGCCATTTCCCAAATATTAAATTCCTTCAAATTTAGTGGGATGATGATAACAAATGCCTTCACAGCGCATATCGAGACATATCCTGAGCATTCCTTATAGAATTTCCACCCTTCCTTAGAAGGAGGAAAAGTGTGAGTGGTATAATCATCAATAGTGCGTGATAATTAGGAATATTTGAAATTAAAATGGGTAAAAATAGCTTCTCGTAGGTCCGATGAAGCATATCAGTTCCGTACGGAATCTTCACTGAGATTGTAACTTACACCGATAGTTTGCTTTATTGAAGCAGTTTCTTGATTTTTGATATATCTTCGGAAGACAACTTCTTATTTCTCCACAAAATAGTAATTACTTCATTAGCGCAGTTAAGGTGAACACCATTGAAACTTTACGCAAGCAATTCACAGTTTATTGATCTACGAAGTAGGAGTTACTCTGAAGCCAAGACTACGACTTTTCCAATGTTGCGGTAATTCCATTTATAGAATAATCGATCTCAGTTAAACGATTTTTTAGAATGTTGAACTGGTGCCACCGTATCCGCGTTGGCGCTGGGGCGCGCAGCCTAACAAGGTCGACTTGTTCTCGGTGTCGTTTTTTCTGCGCACTCCACAGAAAATGGGCATGACTGTGCAGTAGCATCACCGCTGTAGAAGATGGCGTACGGCAGGGTGGAGCAGCTGCAGTTGGGGTCTTCCTGCCCTGCAGTGCACCCGCAGTGCGATGGTTTTCGAAGAGCTCTTCGTGGTCGCAGAGAGAATGGTGCGTTACGGTTCTTTGCGCGACTCAATGCTCAACAGTGCACTCCCAGCGCCAGGCATCTTACGGTGGAACGAATTCAACGCGCTGAGAAATCGTTCTTCTATCGGCCATAGAAGTGAAGTTCTATAGTCCATTGTTTGATGAGGGCGAGGGAGGCAGGCGGGAAACGGGGAGAGGGTGGGGCAGTAGAACAAGCAAAAACGTAATAATGGGATCTCAAACTGTAGTTATCCAACTAAGCTATTGACTCTACACACAGGAAATGCTGCACTTTTTGGAAGCTTTGTTCATTAGCCTTCATGTAAGTTAGAAAGAAAGTTGAAAGTTTAAGAAATTCTTAGAAGACATTCACGGAGAAATGAAAGCGTCTGTAAGACCAGCTTGGACAATGACGTGACCGAAAAGAGGCCCAAGAGACACTAACAGCTTTGGTTTGGTCTTTTGCACGATTCGTGGAATTAGTTGACCTTCATAGAGAACAAACGTTCAATAGGGAAAACGGCGTCAAGATGCTAGAAAAAAGGACCCCGTCAACGAGCGGGACAAATGCTAAAGAAGAAAAAGGAAAGCAGTTGTATGTTAAACTCGATACTTAGTCAACTAGTTAGGCCATGAACTCGGCTGAAAGCATAGGAGTCGCGTGAAGCTAGAAAGATGACAACGACATGACAAAACCACCGTTC
>MU868443.1:44902-57365 GCA_036418205.1 Ostertagia ostertagi | reverse complement strand
ATTGTTTTAGGTTTAGCCACTTCAAAATCGCTTCATTTCCATAATCAAGTTTTGAGCTGCAATTCTTTGGCGAAACACTGGTCATTTCTTTTCCACTACTTCGTAATCAGCAAATGTCTCATTAAGTACTCCAAGAGTCAAACAATACAATCACTTAATGATTAAATAACATTTCCCTTCTAACTGCATATTAAATTAAAGTTCTGAATTCTATGGTGGAAGCAAAGAGAAGTTCGAGTGCTGAAAAAAGCGTGGAATTTTCACAGAAGTATTTGGTGTGTTTTGCTTGATGGGATGCGCTAGTGTATTGGATAAGGTTTTGGGGGCACGCCGAAGCAAGGGTTTTGGTTCTATTTTCCGCGATGCATGACTGAGAGGCTAACGAATATTGGTGAAGAAAGTTGTTGCACCAAAATGGTGCCAAGAAGCGCTGACACCCTGTCAAAATTACGCCCTGATGTTTCCTGTTCAGTCGCTTCGAATATAATCTACTGCGGCCCGCACTTTTCTTGAGCTATCCTCTTCCAAATTATGATATATGAAATAAGATGTATTAAGTGCTACCCCAATGGCGAGAAGAAAAGGAGAAATCCGTCAAAAACCCGTGAGATGAGACATGCTTTTCTCCACCGGTTTTGGACGACTTTACGAGTTTGAAGTGGCCATTTGATAAAAGAAAACGCTCTCAAAATGGAACGTTTAACAATAATGATAGCTGTTTCGCAGACAACCGGTACCCCCAGGAGGCCCGTCGCGCGACAAGAAGGCGAGTCAGCGGACGAGTTCCGCGCGTACTGTAGGGATTTCGCGTCAAGTTAAATAGAATGTTCCATTGTACGTCCTACATCATCACGCGCTGCGACTCGTCCGCGACTCTGCCTTGCCGCGCGACAGGCCTCCTGGGGGGTCCCGCAGACCACAGTACCTGAACTGGGGCGGTTTCTAGGATTGAAGCCTAGTTGCACTGCAACTAGCACCCTTTAGCCAAAAAAAGACTCCCCTCTCTTCGCTGGGCTACCTTATATTGGTGCACACACTTCTCTGCTGCACATCAACTCTATCATATCCACTGCCTCTAGACATGGTATGCAGTGAGCTGGAAACAGGTCAATAAGTCATACCGTTAGGAAGCTTCATTCAAGGAAGTTGTGGGCGTTATGACATGCGAAGCCTTGAGAAAGCTCAGCAGTGGATCAGTGAAGAATCATTGAAACATCTTCAAGAATACTCTTTTTCTCTGTACGGTGGGGGAGCGCTAACGAGAGTGAGAATTCGTGAAAAACTGGACCGCGGGAAACTGATAGACTCAGGAACAAGAGAGCATAGCAGCACAGCAGATATCACACCTGTGAGCGTGCGATATATAAGGCCCAAAGCCACAGCGCCTTTGTACGTTGTAAATCATGATAGTGACGCTGCAGTTACGATTCCAGCGATCTCAGACAGTGTATCAGTAAATCTAATTGCAGAAGGAAGGGTGTAGTGGGGAATACGGCTAAAAAACGGTAAATGTTGTTTCTTTCCGCATTTCGTATGCCTCCCCCAGTGTTTCCGGCGAAATCGTCAAAAATCCTTCATACTTGATCCTCCCTCTCCCGTAACCACGACCCCTCGAATTCCAGAAAAACGCCCCTCCCGCTTTTCTACCTTTTGACCCTCATAAACCCCAATTACGACTGCTCCAAAAAACTCAAACACTATCTCCCTCCGTTGAAGACTGCGTAAAATACGGTTGATCCTGTTCCTGAGCACACTGTTAATTCAACCATTTTGAGAAATTTTCAAAATCTTGCGATGGTAGTGTAATGCGTTCCTTTTTACATCGTTCTTTTGCAAAGTTTTCTAATCGATTTTTCTCATGATGCTCTTTGAGCGCGTGACCGCTTTTTTGTATCTTCACAGATAATGAGCCGATTTTCTTTCGGTCATTTTCTGATAAGTGCCGTGTCGTCTATGAACTTTCAACGGTTCAACGGAGATAGCAGCTCAACAACTCATTAACATTGAACGAAAGAATTTATAGGGGGCATAACTGCGTAAATACTGTGGAAGGTTTTCGTTGTTGTTGTAGTTGTTTCTTAATTTCTGCCTCGAGGTTGTGTGGTATATTTATTCTGGTTCTTCACACTTTCGGTTACCCTACTCCCTGTGATGCGATGATATCGATTCTACTTAACAATAATAAACATGAAATATTGCGAATGTATAAAATATGTACAGTATGTGCAGTGCTTATATAATAGATATTTAACTTTTCGATGAACTCGTCACTTTGAAAGGCCTGAAAACGGCTCAAAGCTTACGAATTGCACACTATCTCACCAAACGCCTCCTCCGCTCTAGCGTTTCTGACGTTCTGTCAGGAACGCTCGGAAAAACACCCAAAATTCAAAAGATAAGCTCACCTTCTACCACCACGAAGTGTAGCAGGGTGCTACACACAGTCAGTACATTAGTAGCGAATGACCTTACTCTGGTGTCCTTATGCAATTTTAATATTACGGACAAGCAATATTGCTAACCGCGAGGCAGAAATAAAGACACAACTACAACAACAATAAAAATGCCGAGGTTCCAAACTTGGATTTACTGTGGAAGATAATTTTCGGAGTATTTTCAAAACAGTTTCAATGCCACTACAACTCTTTGACACACCCTTTTCAATATTCCTTACATTATGGGTGCCCTCTGAATGATGATGACATTTATTTATTTATTCATTTTCATACGTCTAAGCGACATGCCAGCCCAAAAGGGGCGTAATAAATTAACAAAGCAAAGCCGGGAAAAGAAGGAGGGCAAAGAACGACAAGGAAAACTAGAACAAAAAACAAAAAGACCGCAAAGATCAACTCAGAAATAAGTGTTGGATAATATTGGGATAGGCCAAAAGCAAGACTCCAGAAAACATGCTAGCAAGAGAGGGTAGCTAATGATAACTTAATCACTAGTATTACATGAGAGGCATCATGAGCAGGAGGCAGTCTCTGATTAGGGAACCAATCCGTGAAAGTAGAGAAATAAAAATGCTTAGATTGCCACTAGTGTAGTCCAAGGATAGACGAGCTTCCCTCGAAGAGCAACACTGTGACCCAGCAACAAGTACCTGCATCAGCCGGCTGTGATGCCCTTCGCCACTACGGGGTCATAGGGACTTGCCGAAACTCCGACACACGGGTATACCGGCCGCCCACGTGGAATCGGCAAGCTAGGTACACATTGGAGGGAATTCCAGGTCGCTAGACAGAGGAAAAGCTGCACTAATCATGTGATTGAGTTCCCAGAATATAACTCAAGAAAAGAAAGCAGAGAAAGAAAGGCCAAAAGTAGGGAAGGATGATCAAAGGAATTTAGCCTAGTAAAAATGCTACTGAAATGGATGCTGCTGAAATGGATGTAACCGTTTAGCTTGGACCTTGATCAATCCCTGTTTGAAATGCGCCACGTTTTTTAGTTCTATCCAGAGTCGTAATGGCTTGTGAATGCGAAGTGGCCCATACAATTGCTTGCAATTATTTTTTGTATAGTTCAGTAGTTTTCTCCTTGCAAGCGTGTCTAGTATTAGTTAAGCGACGTAGAGGGATAGAAGGGATAGAAGTTCGTTGGCATAGACGGGATTACAATCCGGGACTCGATCCTCTGTGTGTGAGCGTGCTAAGCGGCGCCACCACACTGCTTGCGCCCCAAGCTTCCAATACTTACAAAAAAAATAGCTTGCAGCTACAATTTCATTGAGAATGAAAATCAAAACTGTTAGCAATGATTGCAGGGTGATAGACTATGGATGTTCGCTATTGGTTTGTTTCTACATCAACTCGGCGGCATCTCGTGGATCGCAATTCACCAGCTTCTTGATTCACTAGCTAAATTGATCCTAACTCCTGTTCTGGGTTCCATGCTCGACAAAACGAACAGGAATCGAGGTAACTATCGATTTCTTTGACTACTGGGTACTGTGCTGAATGCAAGAGGTTCAGAATAAGCAGTTTTAGGCCACAATATTCGGCACTATTGCAAGATATTGCTAGGCATTGTATTGGCGGTAAATTGAAACCGCGCGAAACATCTCCTTTTGCTCGAAAATTGGACTAAGCCCTAGGCGAGTAAGCTGCGACTCGGGTAGCGAGCAAGTTTCATTTTCACGGACTTACTGCACCCTCCTAGAGTGCTCTAGAAGATGCCCTGACATCTTGCGATAGAGCTCAATATTCCATTCCGAAAAAGTTGAAAAACTTAAACATTTCAAGCTCACCATGAGGTTTTGGAACAGTACCACTATATGAAGGCGGATTTCTACCATAAACTGATTGACCGGTAATGACGTTGAGATGAAGCCAAACCAAGGGAAACGGCCTTAAATCCACGAGATGGGACTACCTTCTTCTCACGGTTTCAGCGTTGGTTCGAGTCTCACATATACTGACTTCAACAGTGTGTAGGCTCTCTGCCTGCGCTGGAACTGCTGGAGTTCCCGGCTAGGGCCCAACGGCGAGACTTCTTCAGTGTGAAATCGAGTGTTAAAGGGTCAAGGGAATTAAATAAATACTTCGAATCAAAAACCTTGTGTGCAGGAAATTAGGTAAGCTTGATAAATGATAAAGTTGCAAAGGAAAGTTTGTGCTTGTTCTGAAGATATGGTGAAAATTTTGAGCTCCAATGACATTACGTCTCAGAAATGATGCATTCACAATTTAAGTGGCTGCATTTTCCTATATTTGTTTATTTTAAGGCATGCAAGCGGTCCTCTTTGTTAATAATGTTGCAATATCACTCTCAGCCCTGATATTTTTCTTCAATCTTTCGGAGACACATAGACCAGCATCGAATTGGATGAAAACGGTAATGAGTGAGAATTTCGAGTTTTTAGAGTTTCTTATGCGTTCATAAAAAATGTCGGCAATATGAGAGCCGTGGCACCCCTATTATTTGAAAAACGCTTTGAGAAATCTACGATGCGAAGAGATCCTTTTTTCCGCGGCATGAAGATTGACAACAACTGAGCTATGCACATTGGCACAGGATTTCTTGATATCTTCTTGGAATTGGAGGAGTGCGTGGTCGGTCGGAGATGGAGCATAGGAGATTTTTTGCAGATTGTCAACCAGCTTGCTCACCCAGCTTGCTTCGGCGTACTGTAATATTCATTGCGTGATGCACAATCTTTTGTCGCGGTGCGGACCACGCGCAGCTATAGATCTTCTTGACCCATGTCACCACTTGTATAATAGTATGAACGCTCGTTCTGTACCTCCTCCCCTCTCTTTCTGCCACCCTTGCTGCAACCTTGCTAAAATTATTACTGAAACTGAAACTATCATAGAAACTTATTACTGGAACTTTTAAAATCAGGCGGAACCCTTTGAATGATATGATGCGCACATTTCAGCTTTACCTACTGTTTGCTATACTATTTGGTTCCGTTTCTCGAGTAGCTTCAGAAGCTCAAAAAACAGCTTTCACAAAGGACTGGATTGTCGTGGTCATCGCGAAGACGAAAGGAGCTCGCTTGTCCAGTGAGTGGATTTTTTAAACTACTTATACATATTTTTTAAGCGTGAAGTGTCCAGTTGAATGAATGTGAAGATGGACCACATCAGTTTGGTTGTCTTTATCGTAGGTTTTTTCACTTAGTTATCATGCATCGCCAGGTAAAGGACATTTGTTCAAAATACTCATTGGGCTTTTATCTCCCATCTTGGAAGAGTGCAAAGACAGTCCAGATGAACGTAGCGAGAAATTCAATAGGTTCAACATCACACGCAAACATGGTTGTGACAACTAATCCTTTTGCTCCTCTGCGTCTCCTCACAAGGCCAGACACCAGACACTAAGGCCCAAACTTTTGCCACAGGTTAAGTGGCTCACACACCCCCACCCCCTGAATTGGCCCGCATTCCCCTGGTTCACGCATTCTTATTCACTACTATTGATGCAAAACTACTATTAATAATTATAAAATATAACCACAATGCTCCTGATAAACAAGTAAAAAAGCCTGTTGAGTGTTATGAAGATCAAAATAGTAAGTGAATTATTCATGCGAGATTAGTTTAAGATGTTCATTAATCAAGGATAGAAGCATCAATATCAAAGCATTACGCTGACAAATTCATCTTGGGGATGCGCCACACACTCTACTTAGATCGCAAATCGTTGCTTGGTGGATTCGTTGATACAATAACTTGCAGTAACCAGCCGCTATAGTATGATGGCGCGTCAGTGTTTTGAGCTCCAAGTAAACTTTTCTCATCATTACTCGATATAAGGAACTTATTTCAAATCCCTTCGCAATGCTTTCAGAATACATCACCTCCGATGGGTTGATAGAAAGTGATACTTTATTTATTTAATGCACGTGCGATAATAATTCACATCTAAGCGTTAGTAAGATTAAACACAGAAGGTTATCTAAGTGAACCAGTAGGCAGCACTCGCAATAAAGAGAAGATTCTCCAGGAGGAAATTCATAAAAAGCAGAGATGTCGACAAAATGCAAATTAGGAGGATTTGTAGGCCCAATTGAAGTTGTACTCGAACAGAAATGTGTTCAGTATTCGTCAGTCAGTGTTTAGAAGTCAATGGGCGGATAGCGCTAGGGATAACGCCACTCCTAACGGGCACGAGCATACGCATGGAATCAGAAACTGAATTTTCGGATGTTAGGTATTCCCTACCCCTAACAATTCATTTTCTGACCCGAGACAGATCAAGTCTAGTCTTAAAACAACATTTTTTTGGGTAACTATAGGGGCCATTCACTCTCCTCGTGCTTCCTTCCGTTAGACGCTGGTTGGCTGATTTGGCTGATTCTTTTTAGTTTTTCACTCGCTGCCAGTCGCCGGAGCACTTCTATTTCAATTTTGTGTGCAAGATTCATATCAGATCAACTGTGGGTTATGCCTGTAACTGATGAAGGGAAGTCCCACCGGACACTAAGAAGGCCGAACCATACTGAAAGTATAGTGAATATGGACCCATTGGGTTTCAAGTCAAGTGAAGCAGTTTGACATTAACGGTTACATATAAGTTTTTGGACGTGAAGTTTCGACTCTTCGAAACTCCAGAAAGCTTTATAATATTACAGCTCTTTTTTTCTAAAGTACCATCTTTCGACATTTCAGCACAGAACGCAGCGATGACAGTGATTGATCAGACGTCCTCGTTTCTGACACCTCTCATAGCCGGTGTCATGCTTGACTCTATGAGCCGATCCATGTGTTGTCTGGTGATTATCGGCTGGAATATTCTCTCATGGTCTGTTGAAGCATCAATGTTGCTGTGGATCTATCGGCGAATTCCCGCACTCGCACATCGAATGCGTTCCGGTTTGTGCTTTGAATAACACCATCTAAATTTATAAAACTCTTTGTAAATGTTTGTGGGGTTGTCCAGCGATTTTAATAATCCGGTGTTGTAACACTTTTTTTTGAATTTTGGGAGTTTTTGAGAAGATTTTTCTTCCGCCTGCCGTCCATTTCTTAACGCCTTCACTGATAGAGGAAGCAGCGGATTGGCAGGTTTGATGAATAATTAAAGCGAGAGATTACGATAAAGTTCGTGTGCAGCATGGAAGAACATGCAGCACTTCAAGCAGTAGTCAGGGCCCAAAGGAATCGAGATGTGGCCTTTTTGTGACTAAAGGTGCGCTCGTTGCAGCGCCCTGGGGCTGCCAATCCTTTCTGAGCTCCGCCACCGCCTGTGCTCCGCCCCTCAGCAGATCGCTGTTCGATTATCATTTTGATAAGGTATGCCACTTCGAGCGCGTATCCTATAACTTTCCTCATGGAATGCGTTATCAATCAAAGCATGATCTTGCTGTATGATGGTAGCTATCGGTTTAACATGTGCAAACGACCTCTTATTGGTTGCTAGCTCGTCCATTATCGGAGGTCAACGGGCAAAGAAAGGGTCCCATTTTGCGCGTTTTTTGACGGATTTCTTCTGCTTTTTTCGCCGCTAGAGCATTATTCAGCATCTCTCGAAGGGAAGGTGTACCGGACAGTGGTAAGGCCTGCGATGCTCTACGGCAGCGAGTGCTGGCCCCTGAACAAGAATCACGAAAGGCAGCTTCACTCCGCTGAAATGAGGATGCTGAGATGGGCCTGCGGCTGGACGCGGCTGGACAGGGTTAGAAACGAGGATGTCAGAGCGGTCATGCAGACTGCCCCTGTCCAGCTGAAGGTACGGGAACAGCGTCTGCGATGGTATGGGCATGTGCTAAGGAGGCCACAGGACCATCCGATAAGAACAGCGATGGACTTCGAAGTGCAAGGCAAGCGACCGCGAGGAGCCCCAAAGAAGAGGTGGAAAGACGTGATCAAGAAGGACCTAAGTGAAGTCATGGCCACAGGAGATGGAAGATGCCCTGGATATGCTACTGCGCGGGACTAACGCTAGGAAGGAGAAGAAGAAGAAGAGAGAAACGGCGAAAGCGCTTTCTATAGTATATGCCGCAGCAGAGCCTTCCAATTAGTTCAGATATAAAGCTTTGAAGCGTTTCTATAGGAGTACTGAAATCGACAGAGGCTTTCTAATCTACTTAGCTTATGGTTATGTTAGATACAGTGTAAAAGCAGCAAAACAACAGAACGTAGACTTTTGCACGTGGGATGTGATTCGTATTCCTTGGATCTGTGTTTCGATTACTCTATCATTATACATTCAGATTCAACTTCTAAGGAGCCATCTTGTGACGATACACCCTCACCGGCTGCGGCATACTCAGCATACTTCAGGCAGAGTTCATTCCGTGCAGCTTTTGGACTTGCTCTTCTGTACATGACCGTCCTTGGATTTGATAATGTAAATGTTATTCAACTTAGAAATACAAAGAATCTACATGTCGAAAACGAAAATTAGAAATTTTTCCAATTCCAGCTCGCCCTATCTTACGGTGCTTCACAAGGAATGTCCGCATCAACGCTCGGACTGTTCCGTTCTATAGGATCTCTACTCGGTCTACTCGGAGCCTTGTCATATACAGCTATGGAGCGAGTGCTCGGATTACTATGGACAGGTCTCATAGGGCTTATGGTGAGCATCACTAAACTAAGCTAAACTGCTAACCCAATTAGGAGCAATTTCCGGGCTTCTGGCTTTGCTTGACTCCCTGAAAACAGCTTTGAAAGCAGGTCGGAGAAGCTAGTTCTCCGATCGTTGTTCTAGTATGAAACGATTAATTCAGAGTTACGAATATAATCAAATAGCCCTTGTAATTAAATAGTTCTTCACGTTGAAGGCAAGCTCCTTTTATGATATTGTGGTCGTAAAATTGCTGCAGAATTCGAACCCCTGAGTACACGGAGGGGGAGGGGCATCAGGAAAAAGGGGCTTCCCCTTTACATTCAAAACAGAACTGCCAAATTCAAACCGGACGCTTTCAACAGGAAATTGAAGAGTACATAAATTCTACCAGAGTGCTCCATAATATTCGCGTATATCGCCCACATCAGAAGGATTTGCCACGGGAACATGTTGCCCGGTTACTGCTCAACGAGTTCCTCGACAGGTACTACACATGTCATTAGAGCGTTAGCTGTAGCTCTGGGCGTAAAGGTCCTGCGCTGTCAGAGCTACTGTTTCTGTTCACCAGTTGACCGATTGAAGGAAATTATTTAGCAGGTCTAGGGTGGAGACATTACGGTAGGCTTACTTGAGGTAGACGATCATGGCAAATGGGTCATATTCTGAAGACGGTGGGAACTGGAAGTGTGCTTCTACTTATGGGCCGACGTAAAGGGATATTTTGTCGTGTTTTCGCCGCAGTGCAATGAAATATCTCCTGTAGAAATAAAAACTGAAAGCACAGTTAAAATCGGTCGAGGAAACGGCAACGGCTCGTCGAGGATTTTCGCCTTTTCAGTACGCTCTCCCGCGCGGAATTCACTCTCGCCACCCGCGAGCCGTCTGTGCTCTCCGCGCGTACATTCACTCTCGGCACTACTCTCGCACAGTAGAGAGCCATGGTCGAGGAATTCTCGACCGTTATTCACCCTGACTCAAACTCTCGTGACCTTTCGAAGAGTCTCGTAGCCGCTGAATGATCGATCGTGCTGGATTCTATTACGGACTTGTTCGTTCGACTGTGATGTGCCTTTTTTCGCAAAGATCTCGCTCACTTGCTTACTTGGTTGGAAACGTCGAAATATCTTCGTGAGTCTATTCCAATGCAAGGAGTTCGTTTCGCAGGACATTGTTCCCTCTACAGTCATTTTAATTCTATAGGTGGAGGAAGCTCTGGGATGGGTTTGGAAGCAATGGTTCACACCAGGGGATCTTCTCGCTGAAAAAGAAATTGAAAGTATTGTAGTCGGCAAAAATTATCTTACGACATACCCCCTTATTGAAATAGGCTTTATGTTTGATAGCGTGCAATATTTATTCAATATCCGACTTTTCAGCTTCAAAACATATTCATTAATCTATGTTCGCTCTCTATAGTGCTACCGGGAAGTCCATTCAATGCGACAGGATATTTCTCATCATTAACAACCACGGTTCGCTTTTTATCGATTATCAAATTAATGCATGCTCTAAAAATTGTGTTTGTTGTAGCAATGGGTGGATGGTGTCCGATCGACGATCTTCGGAGGGTTGAACACTACCGAATCGTTGCCGCCGCTTCCGTTTTCCGAGCTTAGCCCATCCATTCTCGTGTTCTTTTTTGGAATAACACTTGCTCGTTTTGGTAAGACCCTTTGCCAAAATTTGACTTCTTACGTATATTATTGTATTTTGCTACTCTTTGGTTAGGCATTTGAACTGTTTCTTGTTTAGGATTATGGATAGCAGATCCTTCAATCACGCAGATTATGCAAGAAACTATCCCAGAAAGAGAACGATATTCAGTTTTTGGAGTACAGACAAGCATATGCGAATTTTTTTCTGTGTTAAAGGATGTTATGGTGAGTATGCTACAAATTAATGAGGAACCATTTGAGCTGTACTTCTGAATAACTTAATTCCAGGTAATCGTTTTTCCGGAAACCAGCACTTTTGGTGTCTTGATTTCGATTTCGTGTGTCTTCGTGTTCACAGGATTTATGTTCTACTTATCCTACTTTATCAAGGTATACAACGCTTTACCTAATGGAAGAAGGTCTATCACTTAGTCTGCAAAGTCGTGTCCATGGTCAAATGGGTCCCAAAACCTACTGCACACCCGAAATCTCCAGCGCATTTTGATTGCTACTTGTTCCATATTTTTATGCGTCCAATGACGCGTCAGTTACAACAGCTGAAGCGGGATTGGCTACATGACTCAGCAGAAAAGGAAAATATTATAAATTAAAATTATTATTGTCTTCTGGTGTTGAACGGCTTTTCGACGCATAATGCAGAAGAGTGCAGTATCGCCCAAACCTTGATCACCTGCGCCGCTCTACGTGGTTGTATTTTTTTATCACTAAAAGTGAATTCAGGGAGGAATAGTCCGAATAGGGGTGTCCACACGGCTGGCAGTTTCGTAACTTTTGTGAACAGTACAGCAAATACGCTGAAAAATCTTTGAAATGCATAAGAAGAGTCCGATAGTTTCCGCATCCGTTGCTGATGTGCTCTGCTCTGCACCTTCGCATTCGAATACCTTTGAAAAAACTTTGGGAAAGGGTTCAGTGTCGCACTAATGCTGATCAGTGAATACCGCGTTCATAAATCTGGAACTCAGTACACTCATGCAATCTTACGCTTCCCGACCCCATTGATATCGGAACGACTAAACGACCATTAGGACGCGTTACGTTCTCCAACCCCTAGCCACAGAGGGTGCCTCCAGAACCACCCATCCCTAAGCGGTCATCTTGTTATTGTGAGGCGTGAGATCGCCTGCCTACAGTTTTGTCAAATGTGGTTGAAGTGTAGTCGAGTAGTGATGGGGGTCTCTTTCTGCTCACTCCATAATACAACGGCCATCGACTTGTGTAGTTGATCGTGTTCGAGCACCTCCTCTCTATGGGAACTTCCTTTAGGCTCGCCTTCAACAACTTTAAGGCGGCCACGCGGTTCTTCTTGCGTATGCTGAACCAGTAAATTTAATACAATATTATAATACAATAAATAATATAAAAATAAATAATAATAAATAATTAATACAATAAATATAATACGGTTAACTGAGAGGCGTTCTGCTCTTGCATACCCCTCGGGTATTGATCCCAAGTCCGATCCACAGTGAGGTCCGAGGATTCCTGTCTTGCAAGGTCCGATCTTGAGGAAAGTAGCGACAGGGCGTAATCCGGTCTTATGTCTTGCTCGGGACCGCAGGAGACTGAACTGCCGTGTTCTGGTCGGGGGCTTTTATGCAGGCGGAGACGTCGGCAAGCGGATAGTATGTAAGCATAGCCTAAAGATGAATATGATAAGACGTTTGAACGCAGAAAAAATGTAAACATAAGAAACTGATCAGCTAGAAGATAAGAAAAACTGAAGGAAAAACTTCTAACCTTATACAAAGTTTATTTAATCT
>MU868443.1:32669-43566 GCA_036418205.1 Ostertagia ostertagi | reverse complement strand
TTGTTTAATCTCCTGTTGCAATTGGCAATACCATGTTGTAATGAATATATAATACTTATAATTATAATATCACCGCCATAATGGAGCGTGACTGTTCACTGATTGGCACGTTCCAACCAATCCTCGTGTTGCCCGGTCCTCTTCGTTTGGCGCAGTAACCGAGCTAATCTGAGATCATATGAAGTTCAGATTTGTATGGAAGACCGAAAGATCTCTGGCGGCGCACTAACGCCATTTCATTCATTTCCACGTACTACTTAATATACTGTATTGATTTATCCATTTAGCTCCTACGTTTTATATATTGAATGTAAATAGTACTAGTTTGGTGGCTGACTAATATACTTTCAGATTACTTGTAATCGATCCCGGTGTCGATCTGGTGAAGGCGAACTAAACAGTCTAAAGCTACCGGAACAGGAACACTTGGTCAATAAGCATCTTATGGAGAACGCTGTACCTGCTCTCGATGTTTAATTTCGTGGATTCGCTTTATCATTTCATAGATTTTCCTTAGAACATGGGTATTTTTTGTTGGTCATTTGCTATTTATATTCATACACTTGTTGCTTTTCATGCTGGTATTTCCGCTTAGGCGGCGATCGTTTTACTTACGTAGTCATTTACAACTAATATGATAAGTTCCAAACTTATTCACTTGTTTTTGTTAGGATATGTACGGTGAACTACCTAGATTGTTATTTCGAGACCCTTCGTCTTATACGATTTTTTCTGTGCCTGACGCATTCCGAATAGCGTTGAGAGGTATGTAGCAGCATGCCACCGTGCGACGTTTACTCCCTCCCAGTTCAGATTTCACCCCCGACCAGAGTGAATATCGGTCGAGGATTCCTCAACGGCACGTCGAGGATTTTCGCCTGATCAGTTACGTTCTCCCGCGCGGACATTCACACTCGCCATGCGCGAGCCGTCTGTGCTCTCCGCGCGTACGTTCACTCTCGGCACTACTCCTGCACAGTTCCTCGACCGTTATTCACCCTGCTCGTTTGTTACGCTCTTTGCATCGTTTGTACCGCGTTCCTGTGATATTCTTAGAATAGCGTTAAGAGAACATTTAGAGCCGTACGCTAAACTACTCCATCGAAAATTAAGGGTTTCCTTAAATAGGTGTCACCAGGTTTTTATTTTTGCATACTCACGCGAAACCCCTCCTTCTTGTTGTAGCTCGTTGTGGAAAAACAAATGAAGGGCTTCCTCGCTGTCCGAAGCCAGGGAGCACTGCATACCGTTCTTGCCCCGCAATATGATGAAGTACTTCAATCTGTGGTGCGGTGGCTTCTTGCTACTTACCTACCGTTGAGCTATTCCACACATCACTGTAATATCTCATCGAAATACCCCAGTGATCAGGCAGCACTGTATTGGATTTGTAACGTTACATAGTCGTTTGAATTTATGCAAAGCATGGGCAAAACAGCCAGCCTCCGATGTTAGAGGCAACACGATGTATCACCGGGTTCACTTCACCCTCACTACTTAATGAAACTGAAAGCACTGTGATAGCGCTCTAACTGAAATGTGTGAACCGCTGAGCTATATAATAGTGAAACATATGTATTACTGAATAAATGTTACCTTCAGGGCCTTAAATTTGTATTACATAACCGTTTCTTCTAAAGAAACAAGCTGTGGTCCATATGCAGGGGTGGCCAAAAAAGAGACACTTTGTCTATGGCGCACATCATCAAACTTTTCATCGCACGGAGTGCCGCTGTTGATGAAAGTTTTACGGCAAAATATCCCTTAGATGTTCTCCATAAGTAGAAGCAGGCCCTCTTCCACTGCCCTCACCGTCCTCAAAATATGACGTCATCTTCCATCACCGTTGAGCTCAAGAAGGCCTACCGTAATCGTTCCAGCCTGAAGCTGCTACGGAATTTCTTCAATGGTTAACTGATGAATTGCTTCCTAGGGACAGTAGCTCTGAATATGCAAGACCCTTCCGACCAGCGTTTCAGATAACGTCGTAAAGGTCCATGATCCGCCGAGGACCAGTTGAGCGTGCACAAGGTTCCCATGGCAAATTCTTGTGATGTCCTTGGTGCAGAAAGCTATTATAACGTTTATTGATAGATTGGGATGTGCTCTTTAATACTAAGTTGGGAGCAGTCGATTTGAGTTTAGCAAAGTGTGATTAATGCTGTCTGAAATGTGGAGTGAAGTGTCTCTTTTTTTGGCCACCCCTGTATATGAAAAACTTTCAAAAAATGAATGCCGCAAAACTCTCATAGAGCAGCAACCGTTCGGATAGCCGGAAGATAGACCGTTTAACAGTGCAAAGATGTGTATGTATTTGCATCAGTATCTAATGATTCGTTGTCCTCCAAAACCGCTTATTTCCACGTGTATTATTTGATGCAGGCATAGGTGCGCTACGCTATCATGGCCAATACAATACCGCATGTGCAAATGAAGTTTGATCGACCTTAACTCGTAGCAAAAGAAGCTACCGTACAACGAGACAAAAATATAATTTTTGTTCGGAATTGTTGGGCAGACTAAGTATTAGGTTGTTTGGAAAGTAATGCGGGTTTTCAGATGCCATGCGCTTCGAATGTTTTTTATACTGATATTTCCTTTGAGACCTGAAGCCCTATATATCATTGGCAAGCCTATTCTATCTTCTTTCCTTCAGTGTATTTGAATTTCATTTGCTTGTTATCTTGGGGTTTTTATAGATTTGAACTGAAGGTGTCAAGACAGTGGTTTGGGCAAGTTTTCTTCGATGTGCTGAAACTCTGACGTAGTGCTCATAGACCTGTCGAAATAACACTGAAGATGGGGCCAAGGAAGCACCAATAAAAGCGCAGCACAGCCTTGGCTCCAAAATTTTGGTTTAGAAGAATTCCATAGTGAAGTTGAGGGGAGTCATGCTTTTGCTGTTGACGACGGCCTTCTGAAGATTCCCGTAGAAGATGATTCTCAGACCAACTGTGCTATAGCAAGCAGTAGGACTAGAAGTAAGTATATTGAAATATTATGGTTCTTGAAGATTGGGGAGGTGAAAAGCTGAACAGCTTCCGCATGGGCTGACTGAAGCAGCAGCAATACCGTCTTCTCAAGGGTCGTTTCCACCTCGTTTACGTAACAAAACTACCAGTATCTCGGTATGCATTGTCATCTACGAAAATGGACTCTTTACGATTACAGGAAGCCATCTCTCTAATAGTTAGACCGCGATGAATCTTCAAAAACTTCTCCAAAGCCGAAATTGTAGAAGATTAAAGTTGAGCTGAACATTCGGCGGTCTTCCACGGGACTGATGCAACCCAGCTCTTGGAACCAGGTGAATTTGACACAACACCAATGTCTCTCCAGCATACCGATGAGATGCTCTAGAAACATCAACTTCGTCAACCGAGAGAAGTAAACAAAGCCTCCTTCATGGTGGCGCTCAGCCACATGTCCCATAAACGACCTCGCAAGTATTGAACAAACTGGCGTACGAAGCTTCGATCCACACGTCTTACTCACTGGACCTCTCCCTCACCAATGACCCCCTTTTCCAACCATGTCGACAACCTCTTTAGTAAAAACTCTCTTACTCTGTGGAAATTCCTGACGCCCGACGACATCATCGCCTCCAAAAGCACTGGTTTTGATGTGAGAAGGAAACATGAGTACGCGCCTTGTTAAGAAACATAGTGCTCTCCAATAGCTTTTGCTTCGTTTAAAAATGTTGAATCCTAGTAAAAAAATCGTTGACCTCTTTGAACATTAGATGGTAAATGCCTGCAATAAGCTGGGTGGTCTGAAACAAAAGGCTAAACCAACCGCTAGAAAAGTCGGGTGATATTAGGTTTGCATTTCCTGTGATTTATTTATTTTTTATTTATTTATTTATTTATTTATTTATTTATTTATTTATTTATTGCACAAAAGGTGCGCCACCAGAGCCAATAGTCGACAGAAAATCAAGGACTGGAACAAAGAATCCAATACTCAAAGAATAAAACGAAAAACATAAAACAGGGCGACCAGAGAGTAACACAACATTCAACCATGAGTTGAAGAAATAAGTTCAATACCGTATGTGTACGAGACAAGCTAAAGAACATGCGTCAAATGTTGTTGTAAATCAACCTGTAGAAGGCATATTCAGTAGTACCGAGACAGGCCAAGAGCTTTCTGATCCCAAATGTGTTTCTGAAAGAGTTCCATTCGATAGTTTAATAGGTCAGCATTTAATTTAGTCAGTAATGAGTAGACTTTGTATGTGATGCGTCCTCAACCCCTCTTTGCAGCCTGATCATCCACAGAAAGGATGGATCTCAACACCCTCAGAATACGCCACGTACCCAACCGGTCCACCATATGGTGAGATTGAATGAATGTTTTTTTTCGAATTTCACGATCTTTACTTCGTTCTAGAGCGCTAATTGGCTAAACGTGTTGTCTCTGCGCTCATCAACCCATTCTTCCACTTCAAATGGGAATCTTCGATCAGTTTCCCAGCAGTGGTACTAGGTCCAATCAATTACTAATCTAGAACCCACTATTTATTTCGACTGTGACATTAACAGTTTGTCACGGGATCTCTACGTGACACTTACACGCAGACTTCCACGGTGGAAGTCTGCGAGTACCTGCGGATATTTTTTCTTCTTGAAAGCCATATGTAATTGATTTTAGGAAGTTGTTCTAGACCAAATTAATCTTGCAGATCCGAAACAAGTATTTGAGTAGTGAGTAAAGTAAAGAGAGTTCGGAGTAGGGGACACCTAACGTCCAAAAATTTAGTTTTGTTAAGTAAAAAGTTTAAAATTCCACACCTATGCTCCAAGCTCGTCAAGGAGTGCTGTCCCTAGCCATCCTCCTAGAGTCATCAGAGGTAATATTATGTTGTTTGGAAAGAAGTGCGGGCATTTGACCACTATTTTCAAAGGGAGATATTTTCACTAGGATTCAACATTTAGACGTAGCAAAAGCTATTGGAAAGCACTATCTTTCTTAACAAGATGCGTACTCAATGTCCTTCCCACATCAAAATCAGCGCTTCTGGAGGCGATGATATCGTCGAGCGTCATTTTCACATCAGAATTGAAGCATTTCTTACTAAAAGATTGTCGAGATTGGTTGGAAAGGGGGATCTTGGTGAGGGAGAGGTCCAGTGAGTAGCACGTGTGGATCGAACTTCTCTCCGCACGAATGGCATCTGAAGGAATGTGATAGCGCGCGGCACGTACGGCACGTGGTCTTCGTGCACCTTGGATGCCTCAGCACAAGTTGAGAGTCATGACCAACTTTAAACGCCAAAACCCCCCAAAAACGAAGTATAACACATTAATCAAAATAAACTATTTTGAAATGTGCTTTCTAATGAATACTACCCCCATGCGCCCAGTGCCCTCATCCGCTCTCCAACCGTACCATACATACCTTGGTGAAGGAACAATAGCATATGTATTTGCAGCTATGCTGCTGACAAGAGTAAAAGATCCAACTAACCAAAGACTTGGTTCAACTTTTCTGCTTGCCACCGGGTGCCCTCCACTGCAAGCTTTGTGTATTACCCGTTAACTAAGGTCACCCCCAACCATTTGAAGGCGGAGCCCGGGATAAAACCGGTGATAAGAGCGCTTCGTAATGATGACTGAGCTGCGGAACGGCCTGAAAGTGGAAAGGAAAGCTAGAGAAATCTTTGGGATCGCTGAAATTAAGGCCTTAACCTTCAAAAAGGTCGGATGTGGAACGATGGCGAGGCAGGGCGGTCAAAGAAGACAAAACACGCGAGAGATCACGCCGTTCGAGAGAGCACGCCGATATCGAGGTGGGTGGGAAGCGTTGCAACGGGGGTCGATGGTTGCAGGCCCGTAAGGATTAGCGCCCTAACCGCGCAACTTTTGCGGCGAAGCTGGAGTGATCTAGGTAGGTAGGGACCTTACAATTTCCCTCGCGGTATCCTTCCCACAAGTCGGGCTAATCCCGGGGTTTGCCTTCAGGTTCTTTCTTTCAGAAATCGAATCAATCGAATCGAATCCAGGAAAAGAATTTTCCATTATTCAGGCGTATGGGAATTACATCGAATTGACTTCGTCTTCTAGCAATACAGTGATCCGAAGCATCGCACCTCAACTGTGCAAGAGCGCTCTCGAAGGCATGGCGCGCCTGAAACGAAGGCACAACTTCAATTACATATCCCGAGGTCACCCATCCCATTCCCGATCACTTAATCGTCATGCACCCTCGTAGTATTTAAGAAGTGGGGACGATCGACGTATAGAAAAAGATTCCATTTATAGATGTGGAATGATGGCAAGGAAAGGCAGGGAAAGAAGTTAACAACATGCCACATTCAGGGGAGTTACCGAAAAAAAACTTAAGGTGTAAGTTGTAATTTAACTTAAGCGGTACTGTACAAAGTGTGTGGATGGTGGTACACAAGCGTCAGCCGAGCATTCCGGCACAATGAGGAATAGAGCGATACGTGTGGTAAGTACTGTAATTTGCCACCCGGGTCGGGTCCTTTGGGTAAGGTTACACGGCAACGATCTTCCTTTACCCATACAGTAGTGCTCAAAAGTCTCTGGCCAAATGCATTTTCACCCGTAACTTTTTCTGCTAAATCAAACCGGTTGAAGTTCGGATATGTTCAAGAGGCAAACATATTTTACTAAGCTAGCATAGTAGTGTTGTATGGGAAGTATGCCAAATTCCAAGTAAGATTAAAATTATTGTAAAAGCTTACAGTTCAACAAGCAACCGATCGCATGGTCAAAAACACAAGCATATTCAGTACTTTGTTAATAGCCTTTTGGAGTTGCTGAAACCTCAACAGGGCCTAAGTGTGGAACCAGTCAATGAATGCACTATCTATTGGGACAACCTCCTCAACTTTTCTTCAAATTTGACGAGTTTCTCGCCCATATTCCTAGCTCTTTTTGCCAAAACTTTCCCTACCTTTTCCGGCAGTGTTTGATGACCTGGGGATATGCAACTGAAGTTGTCCCTCCGTTAAGGCGCGCCATGCATTCAAGAGCGCTCTTGCACAGTTGAGGTGCGATGCTTTGGATCGCTATATTGCTAGAAGACGAAGTCAATTCGGTGCAGCGTTGCCATACGCCTGAATGCGCAACGCCTTCTAGAATCCACCTCTGTACGTCGGCCCTCACCATTTCTCGGATTTTATACTGCAGTCCCACCTTTTTACGGGCTAGCACCCATAGCCGAGCCTCCGCTTCATTTCACGGATAGCAGCTGATACTTTGGATCAAAACCTTTTAAGGCCGAACGCCACACATGCGTTGCACTGTGGCCTCCAACATCCCAAAGTTACTTTCATCGTTCCAGACGAGCTCAGTAAGGATCTCCAGTTCGGTTGTGCGCAGACCCATTCCATTCCCTATCACTATAGCGTCAGACACCTTCACAGGATTCAAAAACTAGAGACAGCCGACCTATAGAGGTAGATTCTAAGGCGTTGCAAATTCAATTATGGCACCTGAACAAACTGGCTTCGTCTTCTAGCAACAGAACGATCCAAAGCATCGCACCTCAACTGTACAAAAACGCTCTCACAGCATGGTGTGCCATCAGCGGAGGGACATCCTCAGTTGCTTATCCTGAGCGTCATCGAAGCACTATAGAAAAAGGTAGGGGAAGTTTTGTCATGAGTAGTTTGTCCCAATACACTTATCAGGAAAGGCATTCAACTTCCCATGGAACTTTAAAAGTGCCCTCATATACGGATAGAGCTTTAAACGCTGATTACAGGCATCTGAGGTAAAACTGCAAAAACGAATCTGCGACGGTAGTTGTAGCAGTCAAATTGGTCCAGGTTAGCGTACGTTAATGTTACACGGCGCTTAGCTTCCGAGCTTCCAGAGTCGCCGTGGAGTAGCGGTAGTGCCCTCAAAATTAGCACTCCAACAGGGAGGAGCGCTCATGTCCAATCGGCTGAAGAGCGACAGCAGGAACACTACTCCATGGCGACTCTAAAAGCTCAGAGGCTATCAACTATCAACGCTATTGCTTCCAGCCAGCTTTGACTGCTCACAACTTCTTTGGCAGGCCTATTTTGCAGTTTCTAGTTTCCATATTTGTAATCAGCGTTTGAAGCTATATATCTGGGTCTCAATTCGAAGTTCCATGGAAAAGTTGAATGCCTTCCCAGGTTAGGCTCTGCTGAGGTTATAGCAACTACAAAAGGTGCCCAGGGAAGCACTGAAGATGCTTGGTGTTTTTGACCATGCGATCGATTGTTTTGTTGAATCATAAGGTTTTAACAATAATTTGAATCTTATTTGGAATTTGGCATACGCCAGAATTTTCAGTCAAAATATATTCTCATCTTTAATCCTATCTCCCATCCAACACTAGCATGCTGGCCCAGTAAGAATGCTTGCCTCAAACATGTCAAAATTTGAACTGAATTGATTAAGTAAAAAAAAATTTCGGAAGAAAATGCATTTGGCCAAAGACTTTTGAGCACCATTGTGGCTCTACACACTGATGAGAAGAATGACTACTAGTTTTCACTTTCTGAGTAACGCTGTTCACTTCATTTTTTACTGGATAGACCATTATTGTCTTTGGCAAAGGTGACTTAGTGCGTTATAAATTTTCAACTTTATTCTAAAGTCAAAGTCTAGGATTGAGCCATAATCAATCGGAATCTTTTCACGGGGTTATAAACAAACTTGGCGCTTCCAATGTTGATTTGAAACCAGATACTGTACAGTGCAAATCAATATCGGACGAAACTAAACACGAGTTGATTGAATTATGTGCAACGAGGAAATTTTGAGGTTCCTGTTCTGTTCAGTTGGAGATTAAAGTCTTGATCTCATTTGTTGACGGACATACTGTTTATACACAGTAATTTACTAAATAACCCCCCCCCGGTTTTGTATTACCTTTGTTTTTACTCTACCTTTCGGAAGATTGAAACATGTGCATGCGCACGTATCCGTTCGAACGATTCCCTTAGTTCCAACTGCACTAAGCGTTCGCGGTCAACCTTCTGGTGGACGAAAGTGCGTGACGGAATGCTAGGGCCTTGTATAACAGCTTCGACCGCTTCTATTGCTCCCCAGCTGCGTAAGTGTCTGCGCCTTCTCAACCGTTGACACTTTCGCTTAACCTCTATTCCCCACACCGAGTGTCTCGCTGCCTTAAAGGCAAAGTTCGGGCTCAGACCCACCTAAGAAGCCCTTACCATGGCTAGAAGTGCTGGGTACGCAAGTGCAAAGGTAGCGCCACCTTTCTACATCGAAACGCGTCACTAGGACCCTAGGCGCCATGGACTTCTAACAGACTCCACCAAACTTAACATGGTCCGCCCACCGTTCGATATCTTGTCTGCGTCGCCACGTTGATCTGCTATGCTCTCTCTTCTCGGACTTCTCTACCGCTCTCCGCGCTCACATTATCTCTCATCTCCCTGCCTGTCTTTTGAACTTCTCCACAGCATAGAGCAAAATGCTCGTATTTCCTGTGTATTTCAGGATTTTCTTTCCTTTTTTCTCCACTGGCGGTCCACCCCATCCCTACTTTCACATTTGAGTGGAATCAACCCATCAATTTAATCCTGATTCTTGCCTTTAACAAAGTCAAGTTACTAGAATGAGAGAGCTTTCATTCCAGCGTTTTCGATGCAATCTCTTTCGTTTTTCTCCGTTCTAGCTCCAGTTCGCACCTCTAGTTTTATTTTTTCCTGTGTAAGAATTACACCATTTTGAGAGTGTTCTGAGGTGTGTATCCCTTTACAGGGAACTATGACGACCATTTTTTGATGAGATTAAAAGAGCTAGTCTCACCCTATGAAGTTGGTATTAAATGCTTGGCTCAGGGGAACGTGATGGCCTCTACCGAGAACATTTTTTTACACCACTCTAGTAGGTTTGTTCCCACAAACCAACTAGAGTGGTGTAAATCCGTCCTAGTGGAGGAGATTTTTCCCTGCATTCTAGCGTGTGCTCTTCCGCTTCGGTTCGTATTTAAAGCTCAAAATTCACGGATTTATGTGAGGCGGCGGCGCCTGCAAAATCGCCGTGGTCCCACGCGGCGCAAAAACCCAAAACGCGCGTTGTCGTCAACGTGTTAAGAGTCGCCGTGGAGTAGCGGTAGTGCCCTCAAAATTAGCACTCCAACAGGGAGGAGCGCTCATGTCCAATCGGCTGAATAGCGACAGCACCACCACTACTCCGCGGCGACTCTGAAAGCCCGGAGGCTAGTGTAATGCTTTACTTCCAGCCAACTTTGACTGCTCACAACTTCCTTGGCAGGTTCATTTTGCAGTTTTAGTTTCCATATTTGTAATCAGCGTTTGAAGCTCTATCGATATATCTGGGTCTCATCTCAAAGTTCCATGGGAAGTTGAATGCCTTCCCTGGTTAGGCTCTGCTGAGGTTATAGCAACTACAAAAGGTGCCCAGGGAAGCACTGAAGATGCTTGGTGTTTTTGACCATGCGATCGATTGTTTTGTTGAATTATAAGCTTTCTACAATAATTTGAATCTTACTTGGAATTTGGCATACTCGAGAATTTTAGTCAAAATATTTTTCATTCTTTAATCCTATCTCCCATCCAACACTAGCATGCTGGCCCAGTAAGAATGCTTGCCTCAAACATGTCAAAATTTGAACTGAATTGATTAAGTAAAAAAAATTTCGGAAGAAAATGCATTTGGCCAAAGACTTTTGAGCACCATTGTGGCTCTACACACTGATGAGAAGAATGACTACTAGTTTTCACTTTCTGAGTAACGCTGTTCACTTCATTTTTACTGGTAGACCATTATTGTCATTTTGGCGGAGGTGAATTAGGACGTAAGCAAACCAGCCCTTTTGGCACTTCGGCTGGGACCGTATGCTGAATGTTGGGGAGGGGATGGAGTCCCCGACGGTGGACGGACCACTTCAACTCGGTCCCTAG
>MU868443.1:12744-23697 GCA_036418205.1 Ostertagia ostertagi | reverse complement strand
TGTTATTAATAACACTGCGACGAAGGATTTTCTTCTTGGGTGGTGAGCTACGGCGCTAAGCTAGGCATACTGTCTACGAGACCGTCATGGTCGGCGCCGAGGCGATCGGATAGATTCAGAGACTAGATAACGTGGGAGGTGAGGAAACCAGTGCTATCGCCCACGGTGGGCATGTAATAATACATGTAATCTGTGCAAATGTTGAGCCCTTGATGTCGTGCTAAACTTCTTTACCGTGAACACTTCTTGAGTGGTTTCTATAGCAGCTACCTCATTCACGAGAGGAGACTCGAGCGACCTAACCGCTCAATGAACCTTTGAGTCTAGGGCCTACCCCACGGGAAACAAATGACCATATGCCAGAGTAAATGTCATGATTTGTATTTCTGAAAGGACTTTCTAGACAAGAACATGGCTGTTGATAGTAGCTCCTAGAGGGACAAGTAATGACACTGAGACTGGTACCAAAACCAGCCATTCGAAGAATTCGCGTTCACTGGCTGCACCTCTGACTTTCTGGCACCGCAAATGCTGCGAGCGGAGTGGTGAATGGTGAAGTTTTCAGCCTCTTCCTAAGACGCCACGTGCTCAGAATCCCCTTTTTCACAGCTATGTCTACCTGCGCAGTTGGAAGAGAAATCTTTTGCGTCATTTCGTCACGCCATTTCGTACATAGGTCTTTCATGCGTGGCAGAGCCGGCTCGGCTCAAGCAAGAGCTAGGGAAGAGTCTGCTGAGACGGTAAGGAATATATGGCAAGCAGCTGGTAGTGAGTACCCAAATTTTTATTGTGGATCGGCGTTGTACTTTTTGATTTGTTCCTCAATTAAAGCTTCCAGCATACTCAAACAATAAAAAAATGGGGAAGGGCTTGGGAGCGTTCCTCCTTGAGGTATATAGACCCTAAAGCACAGTATAAAGCCACTAAAACTGAAAGAATTGCTTTTTTTCGGTGAGAAAATCTCTAGTCTGGTGAGCCTCACATGATCATGATTTTTTGACCCCATATAGTACATCACCTAAAGGAGTAATCCACGATAAGGTTGGAGGTCGATGATTGGTTTCCTACTGAAAAGGCAGACGAGCCCCTGCAAGACGATGCCGGTCGCAGCAAGGAACTTGTCTCCAGCGGCATAGCAGGACCATACCGCGGTCGCCACCCCTCGCCTTCTAACTCAAGCCGCTCTAGCAGGGAGAGAGAGAGAGGGAGAGAGAGAGAAGAGAGAAGAGAGAGCGTTAGCGTTCTGAGGTTATCGTAGAGTAGACACGCCTAACGCGTAAGTCAATGACGGGGCCATTCGGTACTAGGGCGTTTTCTGTTTTTTTCTTCATCTCTGTTCACTGACACTCTTACATGATTAGTGAGCTAGTCTTTTCACCGTGAAATTCGCATTAAAGTAGAGTATGCCTGGTGAGTGCTCCCAATCGCAAGGTTGTGAGTGTGCTGAAATCTGGCAAAGCGTAGGCAGCAAGCGAACGACAATGTGCGCCTCCTATTCCCCCAGTGATTTCGAGTATATACTTCGTCTTCACCGCTTGGCAATGTGATCACATGTCTTCAACGTAGTGGAGGTTAGAGAATAAAATTATGGATCCGTCCACGCATCCGTAACAGGGTGCATTCGCCGGAAGAGTATGTGATATAACGGTAAACTTTGTGTCCTATTCTACGACTGAAGAGCTCAATTTTCGCTGCTATAACACATTCTTTGATAAAACATTTCCAATACAGCAGCCTTGACTACAGTATACTTGTGATGAGGCGTGCTGCGATGTTGTTAGTTTTTAGTGAACCGACACTTCCACAGGGCTTTGAGATTGTTAAAATTGAGATTTTGTGAATAATCTAGTTTCTATGTGTTGAAGAGTCAAAATATGCAGCTGTGTGAACAACGTGGGCATTAACAAGCGGTTTTCGCTGATTGGCAACGTCTTGTGATTATGCCAACGACGAATTGCCTTTATTCGAATTTTCTAGGAAGCTCTGTCAGTGAGACATTACTTGCTAGCGACTAATCAGCTTCGAAATTTTGCAATAGAAGAAGTTTTCTGCGGCTTTCGAGGGCACGCTTCAAGCTTGTATTGACATTTCATCCAAAGGGATGGGACTGATTACTGATAGTAGAGAACAAGAAAGACCGAGATAAATAGAGCTATATGGCACGAGCGTCGATTGTGGCGCTCCCTGCATGGCTGGGTGGTCCCTGTGTGCTAGGCCTGACCTTCCAGCAGAGTCCACCCTGGTTGCGCAGGTTTAGCACGGCACTTCGAGAGATCCTCAACGCGCGCTGTATGGCGGAGACGCAGACGGCTCGAGCATGCGAGTGTGAATGTTCGCACGAGAGAACGTGTCTAATCGGGCGAAACTGCGCAACGTGGTCGTTGAGAACTGCGCAACGCAGGGTTGACTCTGCCCCGGAGGTTGTTGTTTTCCTCACATGATCTGCGCGAGGACAGTACTGGTAGCTCATGGTGCCATTCTTTACTTTCTGAGCTGGAGTTGATATCTATGAGCTTATTTTAGGATTGCGTTTTTAAGCGCTTGAGCCTCAACAGCACAACATGCCGTTGTGAACGATATCTACAAACGATGAATGACGATTTATGTAAGTTGAGGTACGTAGGATAAGGTTACCCAGTTAAGCGAAACGAAAACGTTGGTATATCACTTATCGAATTAATTGTTAGGTGGTCTTTAGAATATTATGTAGTAAGGTTGGCAGGTTTGAACTCCTGTGTCGGTTGTGGCGTCATAAACATTACTGAATTTCTCGTTCTGGTAAAATAGATTCAAACGGCTGCAGACTCTTCGATCGGGAAGCATGATCTCCAGTTTCCCATTCTGGAGCAGAGTCAACCCTGCGTTGCGCAGTTCGCAACGGCACGTTGAGAGATCCTCAACGCACGCTGTATGGGCGGAGACGCAGACGGCTCGAGCATGCGAGTGTGAATGTTCGCGCGAGAGAACGTGTCTAATCGGGCGAAACTGCGCAACGTGGCCGTTGAGAACTGCGCAACGCAGGGTTGACTCTGTTCTGGAGGTCCGCTTTAGGTCACAACATCAGACACGGAGATAGACATTTACAACACGATGAGCCTGATTCGAGTAAATTGAAGCATTAGCGCGAAGGCTCAATATCTCACGGCCTCTTTTCGGCTCCAGAGCTATATCGTGGGTATGCCCATACTTTTCTGAACCAAAAATTCTTTAAAAGTAGCCTGGGGAATTGGTAAACGGAACGGGATTGGCAGATAAGGGATGAACATTGAAGCTTGGCAATTATAAGTCTTTGCTGTGTGGTAGCCGATTTTCCACTTCATTAAGGACTGCAATGGGAATTTATATTTGCTATACAAGTGTAACTGCACTAATGTGCATTCCGATTTTTGTTTTATCCTGCCGGATAAGCCTGTTCCCGAAAAGGATCCGGAATGGGGCTAGCGCTCGCGAGAAATGATTCTCGTTCCATGTGCGTGGTTTTTGGACATCTTTCATTGCACCACTTCCACGCCTATTCGAAATGGATATTCTGAAATAAATATAGTTCCTGAACATCCACTTCGAAGTACTATTCTATGAAAGCTTTGGAAAGCAATGTTACTTCATCCCCACACGGCACCTTCCTCACTATATTTACAATTCCCAGTCAAAATTTGCGAGGCATTTGAATGTGCCATTGACCAAGGTCAGCCGTTGCGTTCACATGAATAACCTACAACCTTACCAGCCGGATTGAGAAGCTGTTAGCCTGAGCTAGGGATTGGTCTTGGATACATTATACGAAGTTATACGACATCGCACTGATGTCGCTGTCAAAGTGTTTTTAAAGCAACAGTTCCAGGACGAATTTACGAGGTAAACCGTTGATAATGTAGTTATAGCCCACAATTTGACCGACAGTAATGAAAAAACCAAAGAAAAACGCGGAATAAGGCTTTGAACAGGAACTCACCCTCTGCCCTTAGCGATGAGAGAAGACGCGTGCTGGACGAGTTGTCCGAACCTGCGCTCCAATTGCAATTGCTGGCAAATAGCCATAATAGTTGGCTATTTGCCAACTCTTGCAATTGGAGTGCAATCTCTAGCTCATTCACTAACAGTTCGATCACCCCTCAAACTACTGCAATTCGACCCTTCCATTTAGCTGGGGAAGCCTTGATTCCGCTAATAACTGACTGACTTGGTAGCCATTACAACAGATTACAACATTACATAACATAACAACATTAGAACAACACAAAAAAGAAGCAATTCCACTGCAACCGGCAGGATCAGATTGATTACTTTAAAGGACAGAGTTCAAATACCCCTGTGGTCCCGAAACGAGCACCAATGCCTCCGTAGCCAATCACGTACAAGGGCAGCGGTCAACCGAAAGGCTTGGTGATTCAGCGTTTTGTAGTGTTCTCTGGGCACTCTCGCATATGCACACTATTACAGCATCTCTGCTTTCTTTCCTTCCTTCAAAAGGCTTAGTCCTAGGGAGCAGAAAGTATGTGCTTTTCTGTCTGGACTCTCACGCGTTGGTTGACCGCTGCCCCGTAACCAGCCAATCACGGCTGGCAAGTGGGCGGTCCCGAAGAAATTTCCAACCACACCCATCTTTGAGGATTTAACGCCCTTTTTGGGCTTTTCCCAGGTGAGTTTTCTTTATAACTTCACTTAGATGTTTTCCAATAGGGCGTATACTTTAGTGCCATTAGTTATTGAAAGAAGCAGACCCTGCTGGGACTGTTGCTTTAAGTAGGAAAAACTGGTGGTTGCTTCCAATATCCTCGAGTGTTTCCACTTCAATTTTTGTTTTAGGGTGAATTCAATGATTCACAGTGGAGAACAGATTTTTTGGATCCGCTGAAAATAAGTATGGATTACTGCAGTACTGATAGACAATAATTACAGCTTTAGTGTTATATATGAACACAAATGAGTGAGCGTGCGAAACCCGCCACGCATCCGTCAATTTCTTTTATACGCGTAATCGAATTATCGTCTGTCATCGTGTATTTGGGGACTGTCTTTGCTGTCAACCGGAAGTCCCTCTGTTCAGCTGAAGATCGTTAATTCACTACTTCACGGTACAACTCGATTCACTGCATATGGCGCCAATCATCACTTCGACCCTACTCTTTCGTTCTTCAGAGTTCTTTACTATTTTGAGATTAGCTTTGGTGTACTTAATAATTACGCTATTTGCATTTGGTTTGACTATTGATTAGCAGCATCTGCTTCAGGAACTCCCCAAAAAACATCGAAAATTTTAGGTTACGTAACCCACGTCGTATGGTGTCAATGAAAATTCATCTTTAGTCCCCCCAGTTTTTGCATGCGTGGATCACCTTGTCGTTACAAGTTAACTAAAGAGACAAGTACAAAGGCGGGTGCGCTATTTACATTGTAATACCACGAGTTTTGTTGACCCTTCAGGCGCCAATTTCTCCTGAACCTTTATTTAGAAGCAGCCTTTGACCCAGCAACTGCTGCATATTTCTATTCGTTTTAATCAAAATCTATGGATTTAAAAGTGGTTTTCTCGTTGAATTTTGAGCCCCAGACAAATTGTAAAGTCAGAAAACAGACTGCAGTCAATCCAGTAGAAGAGCGTCTCATTGGGCTGATTATTTGATGATGTGTGACAGTAAATTAGCTGATATCATGGTGTCGTGAATGCATAATTGCAGCCAAGTTATCACAGCCACCAACGATTTTCGTCGTCGTCGGCGTGCGATTTCTCGCCAGCCACGCTCTTCTTTCATGATCTCGCCATGTTCACATATGTTGAATTAAAGCCAGCTTTTAGCTTAATTCCTGAATATAATCACACTTAGAATATCCTTCCGCTAACGTACCATTGCTATTACCGTAATCTTGCAATTCTGCAATTCTACGTGAAATCTGATCAGGGGCAAAAGATGCATAGATATACGGTGCCGGAATTTTCGTTTTCTTATTGGAAAGAGCAAAACTGTACCGTTTTGAGCTCGAGGCACATTTCCGAAATCTTCTCGACTCTTCCGAATCCAAGTAACATTTTTCGATTTCATTGTGTTCATCAGCCCAGTTTTAAGATTGCTGAATCCAATGAAGAAAAAAATGTTCTGCATGAACTCTGGAAACTTAATTGGTATAAAATACTTTGATAAGACGATGTTCAGTTTTCAAAACCCAATAGGGGTTTAAGCGGCTATGAACTGCCGTCCTAAAGTTCTCCCATTCATCATTTCCATAAGGATTCATATGGTCTTCCGCGAGTGAGTTCTATCCTGTTGAGAATTGAAAATGCTTCTCCGGCTTCCACTTTCACCTAGTTTTTGTGTGCTGTTGCACAAGGCTTATGTTTACGTGAATAGGAGCTCCGTATTGATGTGTAACAGAGTACTCTCACATGGTTGCAAATATGGTCCAAATATAATTTTGCTTTCCCTTTTTTGGGAGCAGGGGGTGGGGGAGGGGAGGGGATAAATTGTGCTGTGTCTTTCGAAAGCTGATTTTTGTAGTCAGAAGCAGAAGCAGATATTCTTTTAGACTACGATTTTTCGAAGATCGTTTCAGCTTATTTTTGCAGATTAACTTTCTGAACTGTCCGCTCATTGCATGCTCCCAAATCAGAGACATAGCGAAAGTTCGAGGGTATTTCTTTTCTGGCAATTTAACCCGTTGGATGAAAGACTTCTACAGGAAGCTTTTGAAGATGGATCCTCTCAAAAAGTTCTGAAAAGACAGTGAATTCGCTTCCTCAGTGAGCATGAAATCGAAGACAAAACAGCATACTGTTGTATTGTGAGAATCTCGCCAAAGGATCTTGGAAGATCGCTTTCCCAGCTGCTCCTATTCCGAATACTTATGAAGAAGTCTCAGAGGCTCAAATAACCAAAAAAAAACGCTTCGTGTATTTTAGGTCCATTATGCGGCTTAAGAAATACAAGGGGCGAGGCTATGAGGTGTTCAGAGCATTTTGTCTCCTTCCTTAAAGTTAAGGTCGATCTTCTCGAATAGAAGTAAAGCATCCTATCAGTTTTGAAGGAAATGGATTGCAGTGCATATCTGTGGGGTTCCTACAACGCCCAATTAGTGGGCGAGTTTCTTCACGAGCTGGCAAAAATGTACCCCCGGTCAGCTCCGGATCCTCGCCCACACGTTTAGCCAATTCACCTTCTTCATAAAAGTAGCAGTATGGTGATCTGTAATAGTAAGAACACGTCTCTACATACTAGTCGAAGCCTGCTAGTCATTCAAGCCACTTCAAAACGATTCTCATTGTGCGGTATTTTTATGCCTTTTAGCGAGAACGATTGCACGTATTTATGCAGTGAAGGAACTTCGATCACTGACCAGGGAGAGAAATTCGGCTTCAAAGTGCTTGGGACCAAGGGTCAAGCACCTTTCATATAATTCTCTTTAGTGGTGTTATTTTGAACTTACAGGCGGTCCAAAGAGAGGGCTGGCTCAGATCTGCGTTCAGGGGTTCCTCAAATCTCCTCCGAAGCCTTATGGAATTCTAATACAATTCAGGGATTCCTCCGGTTTCGCAAATAGTTCTGTATAACTTCCTACTTACTCCAAGGGTAATGAGGATTTGGATGCCAGAGATGCGAGTGAGTTGATCGCTCTGTGTAACCTATCGAAACGCTTGTGAAGACCCAGTTCCCAAAGACCAAGGTTTGCTGTATTGAGGATTTAGGTAGAGAATGACTTAACTGTTCCATTCTAACGTATACATGGGGTAGATGGGTGTAATTCTTTCAATTTGAACTGAAAATTTTCTGTGCTCTACACAAACAGGGATACCTGAAGACGCTTCTGGGTTTCCAAGTCCGGAGAAAAGATGTCGAAATGGAGCGTTACTTTTTGAGCAACAGTTTTCCTAGACAACTTTGCGTTTCAGCTATAACTGTCGAAAATGAAAATAGACACATAGATTCAACGTTCTTTTATTTTCAATTGTAATTTTTTCGTGAGTGCTGTTTAATTTTGGTCGCAGTCGGAGATAGTTACGATTTCAATGTTAGGGCGCAACGCTGAGGCCGTTCAGGTCTAACAAGAAGGAAGTTCTTCAGGGTGTGCAGCGCTTTTGAAAACTGTTTTCTGCATGCTGCAGGGGTTCTGACGAGAACTACAGAACTGAGGCTCATCGTTGAACGGCCTAATGCCGGCCCAATAAGGATCGAAAAAATTAGCTCGAAGGGTGGTTCAAGGGTTCAAGGGTTCTATAAAAATTTTAGCGAGTGCTTGTTTTTGATAATTAATATGGCACCCACTATTGGTGTTCGTGCTACTTGGAGAAAATATGGGAGTTTCTACCTGGAATACAAAAATTTTGCCACCTCGGAAAATCAGATCTTAGACCATTTCTTCGCCACTTTTTGGCTTTCACGGGGCCGTTCAGCAAAAGTGGATCCCAGTTTTGTAGTCAACGTGAATTCCTATAAATTGCAGAGAGCCATTTTGAAGTAGCATTCTGTATCCTGAAAAAACCTTCCGAGTAAGAGCTTCCGCTAAGCCCGATGTCAGACTTCGCGAATCGAGCGATTCGCTAGCGTGCGCCAGTCGAGTTATTCGCTGGCCATGACGCGACCGCGGGCGCTCACAAATCGCTCGACTAACAAAGTCTGGCATCAGCCATGTCTGTTGGATTCAAGGTTGAGGTAACGGGATTTGGCTATAACTCAGCACTCTCAACACGGCTCATTTTTAGATTCATTCTCTGGTATGAAGATGTATTAAGAAAATACTTCTCTAAATATGGAAATATAATAGTAGTAGCGGAAAGATGGGAAAATGTTTGACACAACCAGAATCATCGTTTTGAGTGTACATACATACTTCTATCTCATGTGTTGCACTAGCGATACGAATTTGCTTTGATTATCATTTCTTAAATGTTTCTCTTCTAGTTTTACGAATGCTACTAAGACGATAATGGAGTTGATGAAAGAAGTCGAGAATGAAGGCGAAAACGTGTCACAACCGTTGTCGGCCAGTTCAACGGCTCAAGCTGTACAAGAATGCTACAATGATCAAGTGTTCTTGATTTTCATGTACACGGTTGAGTTCATTATTTCATACCGTTTCTTCTTTTATTCATCACCCTATCGCGAAGTGAAGGTCAGTCAATGTTTCACTTCCGGAAATGGCTTTCCTTGACGAATGGGGCTTAACATTTTGGCCACCACATCTCACTTAAAATATTATACGGGTTTCTTGATTAAATTTTGAGTGTTACCCTTCAGCTATGGCCACTTGAAAATTTATGGCAGCGATCCGATTCGTGGTCGGTCCATTGTCACCTGCAAGTAACCGAATTAGGTAATCGATGTTGCCGACCACGCTAAAATGATAGCACATTAGGTGGTGTGCAAGGTCTAGAATATATGAACACATTTCATCAACGAGTTTTTGTTGACAAAGCAACACTTCTAGTGAAGACTTTTTGAATGATTAAAGCATTGCAGGAAGGCAGTAGGCATAGAAGCATGTGAGCTTGCTTTTTCAGTTCATGCTAACAACGCAGTAAGTATGCTTGTAGTTGACTGATTTCAATTAGTTTCCTAAAGGCACGGGTCGCGATAAGATCCTTAACATATTCGAGCCGATGGCAGCCCATATGGGCTGCCAGCTGATAATCGCTTGCCAGGCGCTAGGAATGGACAGATAGGTGGGCAAACCTCGTAATCGAGTGTAAAATGCTTTTAAATTCCTTCACGGGGAAAGTGAATAAATGCTCTCTTTTCGTAACCACTATTTCGTCGTTCTGATCGAAATCCTACTGTTATATGTTTAGATAATCTTTACGCATTGGACATTGCAGAAATTATTTTGTGACATTCATGTTTTTGTTCATTTAACAAAATCTGCGGTTATGTGGTGAGGCGGCGGCGCCCACAAAATCGCGTCCGTCCCACGCGACCGAAAAGTGGAAAAGGGGCGTCGTCGTGAATGTGTTAAAGAAATTCTCTCTCAAGTGAGGCTGCAGAACTTCCAACCATGGGAGTGGTGGTATTGCTGCGGCTAAAAAGAGCGCGAGAAAGAGCTGCTACCTTCGCTGCAACCGCTGCCTTCCAATCGATCGTGGAACGTCGTCTGCGACCTCTTGCGCGCGATGTTCTCTCTAGCATTTTTTCTCTTCGCACCACTGTGTTTCTCCATCGTACCACGGTCGAACTCGCAATTTGACTTTTCGCAACTACTTCGCAAGAAAAGTTTCAGTGTTTTCTGTGACGCATTTTACTTTTTCACCCATCAACACTTCTCCCCGTAAATTTATCGAATTCTGAACCAACTAAACCACCGATTCAACACGTGACCTCGTGCATTCATGCATCTCATACTACAGTAATGTCAAGGAATTCATGTTTTTTGTTTGTACCGTAAGTGAATATATCATAGCTAACTATTAAACAATAGCGCGTGTGCCAAAGATGGCGCACCGGTTGATACTTGTTGGGATGTCCAAGAATTTCGAGGAGCCTCATCGAGGAAGCATTAACGAGCCTAAAGCACTACCAGATTTCTGATTTTTGGGTAAAGTCATGCGTATATTGCTCGATCGATGGGGAGAATTTGTTAGTACTAAGGGTAAATTATTAAAGGTAAATTCGATTAGTCTCAAAGGTTCTTAGATACCTTACTGCAGTCACATTTGATTTTTTAGTTATACTACTTTAAATACACAAAAACTAAATGCATAAGTCCAGATGAGGTTTAACAATGAAAAATTCTACACTAGATTGAAATAGACTTGGCATTATCATAATATCCAAAGTCAATTGATCTAAAAATTTGAGGAAATAATTAATTCCTTTATGAAACTGACTTCATGGAGCTGAATATAGTCAACGAGTTGGATCAGCTGACAGAAAAAAATCACTTACGGTTTTCACATTCTCAAATACTACTACATAATAGTTTCGTTGAGCTACGTGTGCTTTCTCGTCGACTCAAAATGGAATTTAGGGG
>MU868442.1:154183-185550 GCA_036418205.1 Ostertagia ostertagi | reverse complement strand
CACCATCTTATCAAAAGTAACGCTTCAAATTGCGTCTTCACATTTATTTTATCTTACCATTTTGCTTCGGACTCCGCATCCACACGGCAGGCTCAGCGAATTGGAGGATTCATGAATATCAGTCATGAAATAACTCCATTACACTCACTATTGACTTGTTAGACGCCTCCCAGACATCTGTTTCACTGAAGGCTCAGTCGAAATATGCGCCTGAAAACGGTCTGATCCTGAGCTGAACTGGCATAAACTTATCCTCCGCAACTGTAAATATCCTGCATTCCTCTTTAATCAGATAATATTAGGCGTGAATAGTATGCTGGTCCGTCATCAAAAATCTAAAACGAAATATTGCCTATTCCACATAATGAGATGCTACATGCTTATCATTCATTCATTCATCATTATTTCCGAACACACGAAAGATTAGCGTTTAATGAGTTGGGTTTCTTAACATATCCAAAATAAACTTATTCATTTGCGGAGACTATTTTTTAAAGTTTATGCAGTCACAATTCTATCAAGTAATCTGGATATATATCGAAATCATATCGTGCCCTGTCTACTTCGTTGTACTACACGTACTTACTATCAATTGTGTAAGTAGCGAACGCCCCTAGTGTCAGTTCGTTCACGAATTACGACTTTTGCTTCTAACCGCCCTTGTTACAGCTTTATCAATTGTATCAGTTGTGGACCCCAACAATTCTCCGTCCACTCACATATACACTTGTAAGTAGGTGCTCTGGTGTCAACTGCGAGCCAGCGCACGAAATCGCCGACTTTAGCGCTTTACGCTCTTATCCAGTTCCCATATCATTGCTATCCGCTTCGCAATATTAGTACCACCATGTCCGGATCCCACATACCGACTTGTATGTATCCGCCTCCTCTTTATCTATATGAACGCTAAAACGAAAATGCGATGCTAACGTTTCTAGCCCCTTTATCAGCCTATTACATCGTTACATTTCCTATCACGTACCTCACTTGTGTCCCATCCCACCTCCCCATATAACCTATTAAGCTCAACAACGGCTGTTCGTTACTTGGTGCTCGAGCTATGAATTTCGGTCAAACATATTCACACTATACACCACAACCAACAGACACCGCTAGCCGCTCTATATATATAGAATCCGTATTCGAACCCAGAGAACTACTCTCTCTAGTACACGGATAAGATAGCAACGAGTGCTCCCCCCCGACTGGAGTTTCACCGCAGCGGTGATTCCTATACTCCTGAAGCTCTGAAGTTGCCGGCTAGTTGTTCCATTGCGGTTCCTCCCGGCTTCGTTCCATGAGCTTCTCTCATTCGACCTGGTTATTCACTAGATCGTCCAATTTCTTATTTGATCGGAATTTCTTGTCGAACCAGAATATCTTTTCCTGACGAAGTTCCTCATGCGTTGCTGAGCTCTGTCGTGTGAGCAGTAGCTCCTTTCCATCTGAGCGTGATCTAACCAACATTTCTTGCTCCTTTTAAATTCCCATTCTGCAGCTCTGGCAGATGCGCAGTGTACCTGTAGGTGCTTGGTACTTCTTCGTGATTTACCATCTTGAGTGATGGCCTGCACGGAGAGAAGATCTCTGGAGCTGCCTCTTGACTCAGATGAGGTCGTGTTGAGCTTAGGTCTATGTAATGGTACGTGCGAGATGGCGTTGTTTGTGGCTTCTGGATGTGATAGCGTATTCCGATGAGCGAGGGCATGCTCGGTGGATGTCCTACATTCCACACTACCTGCCCACATCCCATCTACTGTTCTACACAAGTGATCTCCTGGAGCTCCTGCACCCTTAGCCCTTTGCGGAGGTGTTCTTGCTCCTAGTCCAGGACCGTTCACTTGGGTCATGGCAGGCGGAAATGTGAAAACGTTTTGGGGCTTCTCACCCAATACACCAATATTTATCAGAAGTCTGCTTTAAATGAGTCGATTACGTGTCGTGAGCCCTCTAATCCTTATCCTGAGTACTGGAGAAAAAATGGAGTGGCCCCGCCGAACTGGAGTTTCACCCCCCCCCGCTCTGTATCCCATTTTCGTGCACTTTGGGCTCTCACTATCCATGACTTATCGAAGGAGGAATCCAAACTTGCTCGATCAATGCATCTTTGTGCCATCAATGTGGAAGCTTCTCCCGTTATCTGTAGGACAAGTTGAATCCACCTGGCCTCGAATAGTAAACAATCAGCCGCATACTACAGTTTAGCCTGCGTTGGACCGGCCACTCATCATTTGAGCTCCTTCATTTGTGCATCTCATGCTCCAATGCCTGCTTGTATTTAACGCATTATATTTATTACCTCTATATATTAGGTTCTTGCAAATCTCTTTCACTGAGGGTCCTCTCTCACAGAAAGACCTCTAGCCAGTTGGTGGCGAGGCAACGTGGCGCGACCCCAGGTGGCGAATAGGGGGTAAATCGCGGACCACTATATACTTGGGAGGCGATTCGGGCCGCCCTCAAAAAAGAAGCCGTTTGTTTTGCTCCAGGATAGCGTGGCTACTAGGGGTCTACCCTAAACCACACGACAAAGATTGGCAAGGTACTTGTGTGCCTTCAGTATGCCGAAAACAGCAATATGAGTGAGCCTGATTCCCTGAACCTGTATGAGAACCTAAAACGGCAGCATTGGCTAGGACCGCTCGGGAAAGGCTGCTACAATCTTAGGGCCCGGATAGGCTGCCTAAACGAAGAAAAACTATGATGGCGGCGGTCTGTACTTTCAACGCGAAGACGCTTGTACCAAAGCTTACATCAAAGACCTGGTGATGCAAGCTAGGAAGATAAAGTACGACGTCATTGGACTGAGTGAGACGAGAAGGCACCACCCGCTACACGCGGGTCTTATATTCTGGAGAAGAACTGTTCCTCGGAGCATACATCTGCCAAGGCGTCGGCAGTGTAGGTGTCCGCCTCGTCAACACGCACTTGGCCAGTAAACAGGCGGACTGAGCATTGGGAGAAGATGTTGATGTCCAACTCCTGCTTTGACAATCTTCTTCGCCTAAGCACCAATATCCAGCGACGACTAGTAGAACACGAAGCATTCTATGGAATGGGGAGAAATTCTGCAGGGAAGATCAATACCTTCTTCAAGGTCATCGTCAGTGACTTCAAAGCCAAGGGTTGACCAAGAAGGACGGGGAAAACTTCACATCGTACACACGGAATGAATTGGAATGGAGCAGGGCCTGCAGTTGTTTGATCATGTCGTACCAACACCCTCCGTCTCACCTGCGTTGTACTTGGGAATCACCTGATGAGCAGTTCTTAAACGAGATACCACATCATCTTCAATCGAAGCTTTGCCTGTACGATGTCGCTGTGTTCCGAAGTGTACACGGGCTCACCGTCGGCTCCTTCGCGCAAAGTTCCACTTTTCGATGCGTGACAGAACCTTAAAGTCAGGAGGCGGAGCCCCAGGACAGTCATCAACTGGGACCACTTCGCTTCTCTTGTCAACTCATGGAAGGACTCCGTTATGGAGATCATCGACGAGGGATCTAATCGACTCGTTGACACCTTCACGAGAGTGGCAGAGCTGCAGGCGATCACCAACTCACGTCCGAGATTTCGAAACTATGCAGAGAGGCGATAAAGGAAGACCTCAAGGAGCGAAAAGCAGCAGTATCAGCTGAAGCAGCAGAGGCTGGAGCCTCCGCAATGTCCGCCGAAGCTTCGCCAGCTACAAAACCAAGATGACCTGCCTCCGACGTTTGGATGGAACAGTTACTGCAATCCGAAGGGCAATGGAGAAAGCCATCCACGACTTTTACTCGGATCTCTTCGATAGGCATGTCCATCTGCCCACTTATCAAGCGCAATAGGATGGATACGTCGTTCCCCCAGTTTTCTCTTTCAAAGACCGACATGCCGTCAAGTCGGTAAAGAATCGTGCAGCACCCGGTCTTGACAGGGTTGAATCGGTACATCTGAGAAACGCACCGCCAGTTATTATCAAAACTCTGGCTCGACTCTTCACGTGTTACCTGCCAATGTGCAAGGTATCCACCTCGTGGAAAACCAGCGGGACTGTTCCATTGTACAAGAAAGGAGACTTCGAAGACGACATTGGCAACTATCGCCCAATCTGCCTGCTGTCTCTAATCCACAAGCTATTCACTGCGGTCATCCTCAACAGGATACTAGATGAAGCGAGTAGGGTCTACTGGGCAACTCTTGCTCGCGACAGGGACGAATGGAGACGTTGCTGGCCCCCACTCGAGCAAATCTATGACCAACGGGACGACAGGCGATACAGGTGATATAGTTGTCGGGAAAGTCTTTGTTCATTTGTCAACTTTTTTCAAAATCATTTTTCTTCTTTACTACAGCCAACAGCAGGCAAAACATACACTGTCATAATCAACGAAGATTGCTCTACGGCAGGTGTATTTTGGCAGCCTGTCACTTAGATGTCCTTAGGTTCCTAGTCGAGATTGTAGACGAAGTCCTCCCCGAGTATGTCCGTATTATCGGGCTCTCCATCTTTCAGTTGCATTGACGGCAAAGATGCTTACAGTCTTCTGGAAGAACGAGATTTGCTCAACACACAAGGTGGATCGGACCGTCTCACAACAAGCTGAGGGACTTTTGCTAGGCTTTCTTCGTGATTCGTGGATGACCGCTGCCAAGAAAAAGCAAATTCTATCACATTTTCCATGAAACATGTCAGCGAAACATGTCTTTGTGAGCGAAACATTTGTAGCCTCATGAGCTCTCAAAGTTGCCTCCAAGGTTGCAGTTCTGGAATCAGCGTTGCAAACCATCGGTATACGCATCCGAGCCATCCAGTCTTGCTTTCGCGTGTGGTTTACATTATGATCCCTTTATTACCACCAACAAATTTGTCGGGTCAAATGAGAGACAGGCGGTAAATCGAAATGTTCATGCAAAATTTAGAGGCGTCCGAGGGCGGTCGTCACTCAGACCACAAATTCTCGTTTTGCCATAACTTCTCTTGTTTACAACGAGATTGAGAAACGGCCACTGTACCCTGGTAACACTAAGAAAGCCCTGCCAGCTCCCGTGCATTGCACCAGGAACTATTTCCAATCGACTTCAGAATGCACTTTTCATCAACAGGGAGACCAGATTTTTGGTTTTCTTCTCAGTTATCCAAACAACAATTGGCGCCGCACGCACTGCGCGCACAACACAGATCTACGGCGAATCTCAATGGTGCGGCGAAAATTTTCAAAATTTGGCCTGATACACCACGAATATCTGACTTCTCAGCTAAATTCTATCCACCCCATCATCGACGACTTTCACTCTTTTTCCTCGTCAACGATTATCCTCTTTTTTCCGGTCTCCGGACGCTCCCAGACAATAATTCTCGTGGCAGACTCCGCCTACTTCGGTCCGTGCCCCGCCCACCAATAGCATTTGTCCCCTTCCTTTCGCCGACCCACTACCCCTTTTTTCCCCGGTCTCTGGGACCTCTTGGTTCCAAATTACGACACTTTTCGCAAACTCCGTTCACTTAGGTGCGTGCTCCGCCCACTAATTGCAGTTGACCTCCTTTCCCTCGCCAACCTCTAACCCCGTTTTCCAACATCTCTAGGTCTTGGAACGAAATTGCGACCCCTTTGGCAAACTCCGCCCACTTTGGTCAAGCCCCGCCCACCGATGACAGCTAGCCTCTACTCCTTCATCCATCTACATCCACCTCTTTCCCGGCCTCCGAGACTTCTTAGGGCCGAGTTATGAATGTTCGTCGTAAACTCCGCCCACATTGTTCGAGCCCCACCCACCGATGGGGGTTGGCCTCCAATCCTCCATCCACCTCTATCCACCTTTTCCGGCTCATTAAGGCTTCACCGGCTCGAATTATGAGAACTTTAGACAATGCCGTACACTTTAGAGCGCGCTCCACCCGTTGTAGGCAGACCTCCGCTCACGTCATATTTGCTGGGATTATCTTAGACATTGCTCCCCTACACCAATTTGATTTCTGCGCTGTAAGCTTTCTCCAAACCGAGTTATGAAATTTTTCATTAAGCACTGCATTTTTAGAGAAGTGGGTGGGTCTCTCTAATGCGATGTGAGTTACCAATGCACACCTTTACCCACTTTTTAGCCCGACTTCAAGGTCGTTTTACAAGAGAATCGGAAATCTCGGTCGTCAATACACTTCATGTCGACGCACGTCACGCCCACTGTGGGGCGGGGCTCCGCTTAGCTGATGTGTGTTTTGTACTTCGTAAGACCTTGCCCACCCGTCCCCCACCTGACCCGGTCCCTCCGGGCAGATCCCGAGGAGCTAGGGAATTTCGTGACAGACATACAGACAGAACGACAGACGAAGCGCTTTATAGTAAGCAGGATCGGTAACCAAATAGTTGCCATATTGTGAGACATAGTTTGAAAGGTCCACCGCAACAGGAGGGCCTCTTGCTGCGTCGCCTCTATCGACGCACTCTGTGGGCTTATACAAACAGGAACAGGCGAATATGTCTTCAGTAAAAAAAGATTTTGTAATTTCAAACATCGCAAAATGCTGTGAAATGAATGATTGTTTAGAGGGCATTGATCCCCGTTTCAATACGTTTTACAATGGATGTTTCAAAACGTTCCAAAAGATTTTGTAAGGCCAAGAAGCATATGCGCAAGAACTTCTCCGACAACCTAATACATGCCAAACGTTTAAATACCCACGTTTGAGTTGCCTTACCTGTCGCAACACAGAAGTTTGAACTGAAACCCGGTCAAAAGGACACTCCCCACAGTCTCGACACTATCTTAGTCCGTCTTCGTTTAGACAGCCTGTCCAGACAGGGTCAAGCGAGGAAAATTTTGCGATACGACCACCTACTCCCCCAGAGACAATGTCCGTAGGACTACCTTCTTCACAGGTCGGACATGAAAAGGTTGTTAAATCCTTCCTGAAAACTTCACAAAAGGCCTTGCGACCCCAACCCTCAACCACAAAACTCGCTAAGCAAGTGACAAAAGTAAAACAAGTAGGAGAAGTCCTAAAAAAGAGCATTATCAATGAGTCCTATCAATGAATGGAGCGAAAAACGTTGAACTAGTTATGAAAAAAAGCAGACTATGGCAGCATCTCTTCTTCCTGTACTTCCTTTGAAAGGCTTGCCAAGCCTCAGTACTACACAGAGTATGCTCTCAATCTAAACGTACACCTTTCGGTTGGAAGAAGCTTCGCAACCGCAAGCCAACAGCGGTGTGTTGACTGATCATGCACAGCTTATCTACTACTGACACTTGAACACATGTTCAAATGACTATAACTTTCTTCAAAATGACTGAATTTTAATCTGATAACAGACTTTGAAGTTCTATGGAGAGCTTTCTCTAACCAGTATCTAAGTTGCGAAAATTATAAGAAATAACGAATTCAGATTTATTAACGAGGAAAATTCATGATGAGCGCGAGTTTTTACCCTTTACCAAGCCATGTCTTCGTTCAAACTCGTCCAATCCAAAAAGTTATTCCGTCATCATTAACTAGAAGTCTTGCTCCGTCTCACAGTTTTGAAAATTCTTATTTTTCATTTCCGCTTTTACAAAAAATGGCCGCGCTGACGATTTTTGCCCGTTTGCCGCCGAAAGGCACTTTTTTTGCTGCATTGAATTCTTCCAACAGCTATAGCTCCTTTAGAGGCGATTATGTACAAAAGAGGGGAACCGTTGAAATCCACGTGCATTTCTCTTCCCAATAAGTGCAAAATGTTTGAAGAATCTCAACATCAACACATATTTGCTCATAAATTTGACGCTGAAGACTGCATTTCCTGTTGAATAGTGGTTCCTTCTTGTCGTTCCGCACTGTCCCTCTCAAGATTTCCTTGATTTCTCCTGATCCGGAAAGTTCTCTATCAGAGGGCCGTTGCTTAAGCGTGTACAACTAACTCGGCCCTCTCTGGGACGCACCGTGTACCTCGCACCCTTTCAGATTTGAGTGCTCTGTTTGAATGTAAAATAGTCGTCGGGAAACCTGTGAAATCCAGATACTTTACCCTTGTGTCGTAGTGAATTACTGAGGTAGCTAGAATTGCGATGTGGACCCCTTTGAACCACAAACGAGATTTTCATGTGGGTGCAGTACTATCACTCTAGGAAATCCTCCGGCCAAGCTTGCACTGTATCGACCCCTCCATGATGTATGTCTTCCGACAGTGAAGACCATTCTGCATCGATTCGGCCTAATCTCTTCCTCCCAGCGAGCCAATGCGACCCTCTTGTCAACCTGTCGAGGATTCCTCAACACACGCCTGACCCGTGTCCAGACCTGACATCCCAGCAGCTCCTCCCGAGCGGTCCTACTCAGCGCGGCCGTTTTAGGGATACCCTCAGCAGTGAAATGAGGTCCATATATTGATGTTCTCAACATATTGAAGGTCCGCGAGTTACTTGCAAAGCTCAGACGTGACCTGAGGACTTCCTAGTGTTGGGTTGGAGCATAATATCGTAGCGTTTTTTTTTCGAGCGCATAAATTCGCTCAGTACAAGTGTCACGAAAGCGAAAAACCGCTCACACTTTCTGAGAGTATTCCTCCCTCCCTACAAATACGTAGTTGTCGTTTTCCTCAACATTGTAGCTGTACTCAGGTGTATAGCATAGATGTTATAAAACCCAGACGGCAGCGTTTTGAAAGCTGCTATTCTTCGGTTTTAATGATGAGGAGAAAACGAGAAATCAGACGTTCTTTAGAATCCATTGCTCTAATCGAACCTTGCTCTGATGAGCTCTACCTCCTTCACTAAAATCGAGCCATATTCTTTCCGCAAAAACTGAGAATAAGGACTGCGATAATGAGCTTTTTATATTCTATATGCGGCGATCTCCTGCGCAATGCAATCGAAGTTGTAAATAATGACGAACTGAACATCGCTGATTAGTTTTATGTGCTTAGTTTCTGCTTCATATGTTTGTGTGAAATAATAAAAATGCAAGCGCTACGTTATTATGCTCTATCCCAGTAGTTGACCACGTCATCCTGAGGTGCTTTATTTTTTAGGCGGTCCGATTGCCTCCCATGTGCTCTCCAGTCATTTATATGTATGCAAGCTTTTGGCTGTGCCGACATGCAGAACACCAAACGCACACACAGAGCGCACAACACACGCAAGCATGCATGGATACACCTGAGTGGAGACAGCTGGTATGAATCAACACAGCACTACAGAGACAGGGGATCCATCCCCTGAATCCACCTGCATCTCAGGGCAAGTACATGGTGGCTTTTGGTACGCGATTTACCCCCTATCCGCCACCTGGGTCGCGCCACGTAGCCTCGCCCGTTACCGTCTAGAGATTTCTCAGATCAGTGGAAGAGGATTCTCAATGATAAGTATTTGTGGATGTGGACCTGTCTGACTATACAGTCAGAGACCAAAAGAAATCGCTGTGCATATTTCATCGCTATTCTACATTCTGGCTGTCTTGCTTCTCACCAAAGAAATTCTTCTGCTACTCTTCTCTCTAGTATTAGTCCCGCGCAGTCGCAGGGTCCGCTGTCTGTCAGTCGTCGCCACTTTGGTCTGTCCAGGGCGTCCTCTGCTGTGGCCATGACTTCATTTAAATCCTCCGTGATCACCTCCTCTCCACCACTTTTTGGGGCTCCTCGCGGTCGCTTGCCCTGCACTTTGAAGAACATCGCTTTATCGGATGATCCTATATCCTCCTTAGCACGTGCTCATACCATCAGAGGTGCTGCTTTCGCATCATCAGCTGGACAGGAACAATCTGCATAAGCGCCCTGATGCCCTCGATCCTGTTCAGCAGCGTCCATACGCAGGGCCACCTCAGCATCATAATTTCAACGGAGTGGATCTCCCTTTCGTGTTCGTTGTTTAGGAGCCAACACTTGCTGCCGTATAGCAACGCAGGCGTGACAACTGTTCGGACACCTTCCCTTTGAGCGCTCAGCACCTTCGATCGCAGAAGATCCCAGTACACTCCCTCCATTCCATCCAAGCAGCTGAGCCAAGTCTTCACTTCCTGATCCACTCCACACCGCCGTCGGCTGCCAGATCGCTCCCAAGGTAATGAGAGTCCGCCACCTCTTCGATGGTCTTACCATGACCGTCCACGATTGGCTTTGCACTTTCTTCGGAGAATACTGGTCTCCAGGAAGGGTCGCTTTAACTATGTCTCCAAATGATGCAGCCATCCCATGTTTCTTCGTTGCTTTTCATTTCTTTTTTTTCATTTCTGTTCGATGAAACTGATAGGCAGTCCTCAATTGTTCTTTCTTAGGTCATCAGAAAGAGAAAGCAACTGCTAGACTTCGAAGAAAGGCAAATCCTCGCAAAAAAGAATATGTGAGCGCCAGATGGTGACATTGCGCGAAAATTTAGTTGAAGCTTTGGAATAATTAGCAATTTCTTTTTGAATTCTGTAGCCTGTAGGAACTAGAACTTAGAAAGGCTCTTGATGTGACCCTTTGCTTTTTGGTTTAGACAAGCGCGACATTATGAGAAGAACACCCTATTTCATCGGGGCATGCTCGGAAGTTGAGTCTTCTTTAGAACTTGATCTCGCACTCCATAGTGCTGGATACGTACTGATAAAGCCACCTGATGACATTTCAGTAGAAGTCTGGAACCAACTTGGAGGGTGCCGTTACGTGACTCAGCTCTTCAATAAGTGTATTGAGAAGGGTGCGATCCCGACAGATTGGTCAAAAAGCGTCACTGTGCCCATTTACAAGAAGAAAGGTGACATCGCCAACTGCTCCAACTATCGCCCAATTCGCCTGATGTGCCACTCCCTGAAAATTTTCGAACGAGTTTTGGACGCCAGGCTCAGAGAGATAGTTAACATCAGTCGGATGCAATGTGGTTTTCGACCAGAGCTCGGAATCACCGATGCCATTCACGTGGCTCGACGCATGATGAAAAAAGCGATGGAATGGAATAGACCACTGCACATGGCTTTTTTGAATTTGGAGAAAGCCTTCGACCGAATACCCCGTCAACTCTTATAGGAGGCGCTCCGATACCAACAAATACCAGAAGCACTCATTAAAGCTGTGCAGCTAAGCCTTAGTACTTCAACTGCCATCCGAACACCAGTAGGTGATACCCACAGTTCCCAGTCACAGTTGGGGTCCTTAAGGGTCGGCCCTCTCACCATTACTCTTCATTCTATGTATGGACTATGCGTCGAGGAAAATTCGAAAAGAGCCCCCGATGACGCTTGGGTACGCTGATGATATACTGCTAATGGATCGGTCGAAAATGAAATTAGAGAGTCGTGTCAATCAGTGGATGAAACAGATAAAGGACCATGGACTCAGGCTCAACATCAACAAAACAGAATACATGTGCACAACGGCCACGGTGTCTTCGATCACAGAAGACGGAGCATCCCTACCCAAGACCACCAAGTTTCCGTATCTAGGGTCCACACTGGCCGCGGACGCCGGTAGTAAAGCCGATACAATTGCTAGAATGAACGCTGCATGGAGCAAATGGAGGACTGTCACTGGCGTCCTCTAAGACAGGAAAATGCCGATCCGCCTGAAAGTCTCAAATTTACAGCTCAGACCAGTCGCCATCTATGGAGTGGAAACGAAGTAGATGACGGCTGACGAAACAAGAGCATATGGGTCTATGGAGATGAAGATGTTACGATGGAGTCTGGGACACACGCGATTCGACCACATTTGGAACGAAGACATTCGAGACAAGATCAAGGTCTAAGCGATCGTCAATTCCCTTGCCTCCTCTCGTCTACGCTGGTATGGTCACATTTTGCGAAGGCATCCAGACACCGTGTCCAGATCAGCCGATAATATTACCTTCACAGGTACACGCCCGAGAGGCAGACCCAAATTACGATGGATGGACAACGTGGAGATCGACATTAATGCTGCTGACCTGTCTGCAGACCTGTCTGCATGGAATCGAGATCGCTAGAAAGCTTTGGTGAAAAGAGCGTACCCGACGAAAGTTGGCCAACAACGCTAAGAAGAGGAAGAAGAAGAAGTGCTCGATACGTACTGAATCACTTTCAAGATCTTAGCTGAAAGTGAAAAGGCAGTGTTTTTGAAAAGAAACCATCTTGAAAAACGAGACATTCCTGCTAGAAAAGAGTAGCCAAGACAACCGGAGGAGGATCAGCTCTTTGCCTGTTAAGTTTCACCTCCTATTTTTTCAAGTTTGTCCTTGCTAGTTAAGCTTTCCTTCAGGACAGAACCATCTGCAGCGAAACGCGTCATAAGAAGGGCAGATGGATGGTAGGAAATAAGAAGCCGAAAACGTACCCTGCTCCGGTGGCTTGGACAGACTTTCCTTGCAAAACGACTCGGTTTCCGCGACGGGTTCTTTTCAAAATCACTGTCTTTTTCACTTTTCACTGAAGAACGATCTTGGAAGTCCTTCAGTACATACCCAGCTTTATCCAGTGAGAGATTAACGTTTAAAGAACTCAACCAACTTCCAAGTACGCCTTGATGGAATTTTCTGCTGTTCTAATAATGCTGCGTTTATCTTAATTAAAATTCCCATTGGAAACATAGTCTTTCAGCGACTCCGCTGCCGCTATGGCCACGCCACTCCACTTGATGTCCTCTCCATTGTAGTAGAGTTGGACATAGTTCCCTATTTCCCTGGCCTTGGCTTCATTCTATCGCGTCTCCGTCTACGTCTATAGCACTTGGGTCTCCTGCGCGTCATCAGATCGGCAACTGTCCTGTTAGCGACCTTACGTTCGGAGTCTCTTGAACAAGCTTTTTTGACCTAGGCCATTCGTTCCTCGGTAGCCCTCGGAAAAGTTGTTTGACCCTCTCCGGAAACCTTTCATCGAAAAACATATTGCACTTTGCAACCCCACTCGGTATGAAGTGGGTCAAAAAAATTTTCGCTGAAAATTCTCATATGGGGATTATCAAGGGTCCTGATCACGAATGAGGTTTGTTTCTGGAGCTGGAGCCAAATTGCGCCATTTGGTGCCAGACGACTAGTTTCACCAAATTCACTGTAAACTTGCATACAGGGGTAATTTGAATCCCTGAATATGGATATTACATTGGATTTTGTCGCGCGTGCTGTTTCAATATTCATTTAATGCATTTCTGGGCTCTATCACTTAGGTCCCAAGACTAAGCCTAAGGAAGGGGAGTGATTACGGTGTAGTGGGTAAACCAAGCACCGTGTGGAAAAGTTGAGATGAATGAGATCACAGAGCGAGCGTCTTACTCATTTGGAACGCTCCACTCTCCGGAGGCTTGGTGCTGATTGCGATCCAATTAGTGGGCGCACATGAGCAAGATAAGGCGCAGATAGGCCCAATGAGCGCCAACGACAAAAACGCACGCCATTATTCGTGAGGTGTCAAATATCCTCTATAATCAAGTTCACAACGAACTTGGTGAGATTCAATCATGGCGCATTCTGGCGCCAAACAGCGCCAATTTGGCACATCGCCCAGATGGACCTCATGTTCGTCACCAGAATCCTATGAGAAGTTTTTGGAAGAAGAAAATTTTTTGACCCGTCTCACCCCTACTGGGGTTGTAATAGTGCAATAGTGCCAGAAGCTCTTGCTACTCCCCCCCCCATATGAAGTAGTTCAAGTCAAAAGAAGGAAGTTTAAGGAAACGAATAGAAATATTATCGATAATAAATGAAATCCTACCCAGAATTCAGCAAAACGGGACGGTCTCCGTATGACTGCTCATACATGAGCCGTGATCGAGCGATACTGGGTCAAGACTCGAAGCTGCGGTAGCTGGTTTGTCCGCCCCCCCAGCAACAATTCCTGGTCTATGCTGTGAGAGGTCAAACAATGATAAATCCTCATCGCCGCGGGCCACTGATGGAGAATATTAGAGAAAAGCGCTGACCCCTGGCCAGCAGCCTTTTTTTTTTCGACCTGGACGAAGGCATTGCGTCTAACGCGGGCACTACTGGTGGAGATAGTCGACTTGAACGGACGGGAACGTGCCAGAACCACCTAAATCTGGGGTAATGTAAGGTGGAGCGTAAATAGCCCATATCCCACTTTAAAGGTCGGCTCTAATAAAGGAAGATTAACATCGGAAAAGCGTTTGCAAGTGTAGGGATTCCGAAACCTTGAAAGCGCTCTAGCTGCCGGACGGCAGTGTTTTGAACTGGCGGGTTTAAGGCACGAATTACAACGCTGGCCCGGATGACATGGGAGGGATCCTTGGAATCTCTGGTGATTCGGAAGAACGCCTCTGGAACAATTGAAAGGAAATCGGTGTTGGTACTTATAGGCTTGCCGATGCAAGACTGACCAGAATCACGAAGAGACAGCCTTTGCCACTCCTAACTCGAGAAGTGACATGCCTGGAGGATGGGCCCTGCCGGTTGCCGCCGGAGACTGGAATTAGGGTTTCCAGAAACGAGGATGTCCAGAGCAATCAAATGCTAGACTGCCTCACCAAAAAGGTCGAAAGGAGTCACGATTGCTATGGCGATGCGGTAACGTTGCTAATTGAGTCAGAGGACCCTAAGATACGAGGTGAAGGCAGTTTATCGAAAAAGAAAATAAAAATTGGCCTACGGCTGAGATTGCCCTAGACCGACAAAGTGGCGCCCGACTCGTTAAGAATGCATGCCCTTCGACTTGAACTGACCGGGAGGAAGAAGAAACGCGCGCGTGGCAAATGGCCACCCAATTTGCGCGCAGCACGCGAAACGCGCTGTCCACATTTTGTGATCGGAAACCCGCTTTGGGTAACGTCTCATAGATAAGTTTTCAGCGAATAAGGTTTTTGTGCCGAAATTGATTTTGCAACGAGCTTTACTGAAATTGCCTTTTTGCAACATAGACGATTAGCGTTAGAAAGATGAAGTCGAGTTGGCTGCAAGTTTACGAAATTGCTCGGCAGTTTTGAAGTTAAGTCTGGTTGCCGAACGTTAAAGAAGTAGGCCTGAGCGTTTTTTACGAAAAATAGCTGTTTAAACGTTTACGAATTGGGATTGGAAACCAGTCAGTAACACTGTTCCAGTTATTATATCGAGCAAAAAAGATGTTTCTGAGATATTGGAGTTCTTCCCATTAGTAATCGGCGCCTACACTTTCTTGACGTCGGAAACGGCGACAATAAGATATTCGTATGTAATAGATGGAGCGAACGATGGCACTTGTCCTCCATGCATCCAGCATCATCCTTCCTGATGAACCGCGTGTTCAGAAAGCTGGGTGGAGCCAAAACACCTTATACCCCCGTACTATCCAACGCGCCGTTCCATGCCTGGATATGGCCCCACTGGGCCAACCGTTTTCCCAACCTTCATCTACGGCAAAGTGCACACACTAACCTCAATGCTTAGTCCTAGAGGTGTGATGAAGACCAGCGGCTCTGTTAGGCTCTGTCCGTGAGTATGTATCTTGTCCTCGTTGTAGAAAGCCGCTTGAAAGTGCTCTTATCCAGCCTCACTTGACTTCGGGGCTGGCCTTTTCCTGATGGCAGCAAATTGACTTGCCTTCCCCAAATGCTTCAACACCTTGATGTCCGTGGGTAGCAAAAGCCGGCCTACCAGCATTTTTGAAGAGCGAACGCTGTTTTCTGGTGTTTGCTTCCAACTCTCTACGAGGCTTTGTCCATTTCTCCTGTGTTCTTTGCTGATGTGCGACCAGCAGCCTATTAACGAGCCTCTGCATTCTTAGTAGGCCGGGAAGTCATCGGGGCCCCAGGTCTTTTGCCTCCTTTTAATGCTTGTCTTCTTCTGCTCACGACTGTACCGAGTTTACTCCTCGTGTCCAGAAAAATGCATTGTCTCACTGAGTTCTACCCTCGCGCTCTCGCCAGTACTCCTTGGCACATCGCAGAAAGTCTTCAGCCGCGTTGAACCCAGTTCGCAGTTTGGCCCAAGTTAGATATTGGGAGAACCGCTTCATTCATGTTTCGCTTCGTTTAGGCCTGGGTGTCAGCCTTGCACACCAAGATTCTCCTCTCGATGTCTTACCCTTCGTTTCCGGTATCACCCAAGGGGCGGGAAGAAACTTCGAATCTCTCCTGACTCCTGAAGGATGTAGTCTTTCTTACCCAGCACATGTTGATTTCCGTTTGCCTTCCTCCAGCTGCTCCTTACCTTCTGGGTATTCCTTTTCCTATTTCCTGCTGCAGATTGCTAGGTCGTGGACAGTAGCCAGGCCCAGAATCACCTCTCCCTTAGCGCTCATCGTTTTTATCCTTTACCTCAGTGCACCCCTTCAGGCCTCTTCTGTCACCGCTAACGTGACCATTCAGGTCACCTTCTATGGTCAGGAAATCACCTTCCAGAGTTGATTTGATGGCGTCGCCGAGGCTCATGTACAGCTCGTCTTTCTCATTGTCGGAGCATCCGGTCTGCGGTGTATACACGAACACTATCTTCCAGTACCCCTCTTTCGTGTCTATCTTCACAGGCATTATCTGATCTTGTTCACAGCGGAGAGATAGTCCTGGTGTGGCTCTACTACCGCTATAGCCACGCCGTTCCGCTTGTCTGTTCTCCATTATAGTGGAGCTTGACACCTTCTCTGATTACCCTGGCCGTAAACTTTCCATCGCGTCTCCTGTAGGCATAGGACTTACGTATGCCTTCGTGTCATCAGATTAGCAACCTCTTAGGACTTGCCAGTTATCGTCCTACGATCCTTTATCGGAATCAAATTCGAAGTAGCCTCTTTGGCCGAGGCCGTTCACACCTCGGCAGCCCTCGTGCACTGACCACAGAACTCGGGCGGGGTTCTGCGCGCCACTTCCGGGTGACGTTTTACTAGTTTTATCACTGATTCCTTTTTTGACTTTAGACATAGTGTTTGTGACGGAGGTCTTCATAGCGGCCTGTCAACCTGGGCCTGAAGCTAGTACTAGAACCATTTTTGCAATTTTTCCAGGATAAGGATCGAACTCGCGGTTTCAAAAGGTGCAGACATGAGTCTAACCCCTTAACCAGTGTCCCTGCCTGCTCACCGAAGAATTTAATGACTCTTACGTCATCGAACTTACTGATTTAATGACGTTTAGAAGAGTATGCCGTGGTAATTAATCTTTTTTTTTCAGTTTTTCCATTCAATGAAAACAAAAGATGAGTTTCAATTTAAACAGTGCAGACTATCGCATTATGAAGACTACGTTCGTGATTATCTATTAACACTGGTGAGTGGCTAAGTGACATTTGTTCACTTGAAGACGTTGCCCCTAGAGCGAAATTTTGCCAATAATTCAAGCAACAGTTCAGGGAGGGTCCGAAAATTTCAATGCCACTACTACTGAGGGATACACGAGCCCTAGTGAAGAACATATGCAGTGGAAATAATAAGCGAACTTACCTCAGAAACTCCAAAACAGGGTGGAAAGTCCCTCAAACATGGGTGTTCTTGGGGATTTCCCCAATCCCGCCCCCTTGCCGGCCGTCATTGGACGCGTCGGCAATCGTGCTCGTTTTGGGACCACAGGAAAAACTGATTGAAACATGGAGCGCGTTTACAGCGGGCACGTTCAGACAACTCGGCCAATGTGCGTTTTTATCCATTGCCGAGCGGCAGAGGGAGAGTACCAATCTAAGACCCTCCCCGACGTTTTTTCAAGTTTTTCATACGTTAATCGTCTGGTTTTCATCTACAACTTCATTATTGGTGGTTTTTTCCCGCGAAACCCTTCCTGAACTGTTGCTTTCAGCACTCTTCACCCGCTGACCACCGTTTGGCCCGTAGGTGAGCCAAACTTTCACTCGGAGTCGACTTCTCTTCATTCATTTGGCATTTTTTATTTTTAACTCTCCGTATACACTATCGGAACCGTGATAGAATGCTCATCAATAATAATGAAAATACTGAGGAATATTGGTGAAAAAAATTTAAAAAGAATTTGAGTAATGCATGCACAACGGTGGTCGTCAAAGGGAGTGTTCGTAACGCAAACTGCGGAATTAGAACAATAGGTAACAAACACAAAGCGAAATGTCCGTTTCTTTTTTTACAAGGTTTCCGAGTTAGTTTCTGGATTTTTTTCTCTTTTCTCACGTTTTTTGAACTCTACGAAAACGGTAGGTATAGGACTTACAAGTTTGAAAGCATCTTGAGAGTTCCACAACTTTCGCATCTTTTTTTTAAACATTGCCCAAAGTTTTTTGTTTGTTGACTGCTGTTTTGGCCGTAGTTCGCCTGCGACAAGAATGCTGGGTTTGAACGAAACTGTCGCTCTAGCAGAGCAGTTGTCCACAGTCTTGCACCCTCATCACCTCTATACCATTGCATTCTTCGCTTGATTAGGTTTGAGAGCACTGGAATCATTCTCAACAATGTTTTGCTCGAAGTGAATCAAACATGAAGATAGACTCGCAAAGGCATCCGAGATTCTGCTCCACTCTGTTGTGGCTTGTTAGTCAAGCGAATCCGGTCTCAGTTAATCAGCCACGCTCACGGCACTCGTTCCTCGCAGTGCACGTACCATCCCACTCGTTCGTGGCCCGTATTCGACAACCGTATTAGCTTCCCCTCTCGTGATAGCCTTGCACCCTTTGTTTGGGAAAATTCTGAGTTTTGAAAAATACACTGTAAACTTCGAACTGATTGGTGATGAAATAATGAAGAGACCGGTAGAGCTCAAAAGTTCTCAGTGGAATATTTTTTAAGCGTAACTTTTTTTGGTGCTTAGTTGTGGAGAGGGGACCACGCGGCGGCGCGGCGCTTTGCTCGCCTGGCGCTCTCTCGAGCGAGATAGTGTGAAATCGAACATTCCAGCTTTTAACGCATGTCAAGTGACTGCCTCACCCCCCCCCCCCAGACTGCCTGAAGTGCCCCCTGGTTCACGGATTCCCGAAGTACGCAAAGATGCCAGGCGAGCAGGCGCCACATCGCCGCGCGGTCCCCCTCCAACTGAGTGAGCACCCCTTTTTTCTTCCGAACAAGATCAGTCCAAATTTCAAAATGTTTTGAACGCAAGCCTGTCACTAAACTAGTGTATTAATGTTGAATGGGAGAAATACAAAGAATGAAAAAAAATCATCCACTAGAAACACTTGGGTATGACCAAATTAGAAAATTTCAAATTGTTGTAAACAAATTGCAGTTCAACAAAATGATCGAGCGCATGGTAAGAAACGTTGAGCATATTCACTGTTTCGCTTATGACCCTCTTGAGTTGCTGAAAGTCAACAGCACCTAAACGTGGAATCAGGCAATGAATGTACTATTAGCACAGCCTCCTCAATTTTTCTTCAAATTTGACGAGATTTTCATCTATTTTTTGGCTCTTTTTTCGACTTTCTACTCCTTTCGATACTGTTTCGATGATACACAAGACATGTATCTAAATTAGTTGTTCTAAATGTGTATAAAACAATGTGAGACTTCAAAATTTATTGCAAAAGACTCAAAACTTTATACAAAAGAAATTGCAAAATTGTGTGTTTGCAAAAGTTTTGCAAAAGTTTAGGCCTTTTTGGCGAGCTTTCGGCGCTTAGCGCCTTTGTCGAGCCTGAAATGAAAATTAGAAGCCTTTTTTAAAGTCTGTTAATAGTATTAAAATATATTCAAGCTGACCCACCTGCTGTCCGCCTTCGCAAAAGTGTAACACTTACCACCCTTGTCGGTCTGAAGCAGGAACTACTCCCCTACCTAGACTTACCCTCAAATAGCGTTGACGTCTACGACCGTTATTTCCCAAAATATCGCATTCATTCCACAGTGATGAATAACTGCAGTCATGCATGAGTTTATAGAGAGTCACGTAACCTCGTCTCTGCTATTTATTTCCGGGCTAGTCTTTATATTCCCAGAGCCTCCAGTATTTTGCGTTCCACTGTGTTTTCACCGGAACGGTGTAGGAATTACATTGAAGGGTGGGTGGATCCCCATGGCATGTTGTTGGGTCTATGTTTGGAGAAGCTGTTACTTGATATGAGGCGGATTTTTGTAGAGGCCCTCTCGATGTTCATCAAGTCGTTTGTGGAGAGGGTCTTTCCTGTTTTTCTCCAACATTACTTATGCCCACCATCCTGGCATTCTATTGCAATAGACTGTACCTCTTAATTGACATATTTTGTCGTCCTTACAGTAGATGCAACCATTTCCTCCCACATTTTTCCCTCGTAAGGTCTAGAGTAATGTAGTAGCAATATAGTATGTAGGTAGGTAAATTAGTTGTGTATAATCACAGCATGCTCTCTAAACCATTCCTTTACAGTACATAGCTGCGACGCTTTTGATCGCTCTATTGCTAGAAGGCGAAGTCAGTACAGTACAGCATCCCCATCTTTTGCTATGCAGCAACTTGTTTGACTCTAAATGGATAAGTGTGGCTTCACACGCTCCGAATCTATGCAATGATCCGGCATTCTACGGACTACTAATACCCGAGCGGCTGCTTCGTTTTTAGAGGTTAAGCAATTGATACTTCGGAATGGAACGTTTCTCCGTCAGGATCCCACATTTGCCTATCGCTGTCGCCAATGAATGACTGAGCCCGTGAGCCAGGTGGGGATCTCCCAGTTCAGGCATGCGTAAACCCATTCCATACCTACCACTTTACACAGATAGGTTTAACAGATTTGCGATTGAAGAAGGCAAGATGTATACAATTAGAGTTTGCAAGGTGTTGCGTATTCAAGGGTATGCAACATAACGGTACTTACTTCGCCTTATTAGCAATTAGAGCCCATCGAAAGCGTCGCATCTGTACTGTGGAGGAGTGTTTAAACGGCCTTGGTGCATTTTAGCGGAATAATCCAAGTGCGTGTCTTGATGTATTTATTGGACACTACGGAAAGAGTAGGAAAAGCTTTTGGCAGAAAAAAGCCAGACGTATAGAAAGAAACTCGTCAAAGTTGAACAGAAAAACTGAGTAGATTGTCCTACTAAACAACGCATTCTTTGACTGATTCCACATGTAGGCTCCTTGAGATCTTAGCTGACTGAAAGATACTAGCACATTATTGAAATACCAGTTTAGCTCCGCCCGCTACCGCGCGCCTTTGATAGAACTGACAATCGATGAAGCTTTAGGTTTCATCGCTAATTATAGCTGCTTCGTTAAATGTATTTACGGGTCCTTGCATAGCTGGCTGTATTTCCACTGTTCTGATAAGCGCCAGTGAAGTGCACGGCCTAAAGTGATGATATAAACAACCACTATGCGTCGAGTACTCGAGGTAATTCAGCGATCGAATATCTCAAAACGGAATGCCCAGTATTTCATTATCATATTTATTCGAGCATCCCATTCATCCTCAAGAACTTTAGAAGGTGTAGCGGTCGAAAGGTGTTTGAGTTTACAATTACAACGCTGATAAAGTGATATTGAAAAGAAAGGCATTTCTACAATCTCCCTCCTTTCTATTGTTGTTTTAAGTGCTCTCTAACGTTCGTACGCATATTGTTGTAATCAGTCCTCATAATCGTTTATCACTTTTTGACCTCACCAAAATATGCTTACGTCCCACCCCCTCTATCCCTGTCCAAAATCAACTCCTGGACGACTGCTGCGCAAGCGCAACATGGATTTCGTTAACTTTTTGTTAAGGCCTTTTACTGCTCTTATCAGCTCGGGTTATCAGCGTTTGACAGCTTCACCAAATATGCTTACGTCCCACCCCCTATATCCTGTCCCAAAATCACCCTCCTGACGACTGCTGCGAAAGCGCAACATGGACTTTCGTTAACTTTTTGTTAAGCGCTTTTACTGCTCTTATCAGTCGTTTATCACTTTGAGAGCGCCCACCAAAAATGTCTTCGTCTCAGCCCTATATCATATCAAAGAATCAGCTGTCCCCAACACTGCTGCTGACGCGGGCTATGAATTTCGTGACATCACGCACATCACGACCCACAAGCAGACAGACATAGCGCTTTTTAAATAGTAAGGATGCCACAACCCAAGCAGAGGTCCTGCGAACGCTTCCCTTTGGTCTGTAGTATAGGCCTTCAAAGGGCAATCACAAAGGTGGCTCTCCCATGCAAAGAAAATAATCGACAAGGACGCTCGGTTTGTCTCTCTCGCTTGGTTTCCCGAGCTGCTGAAGCTGTATTTTCTTCTCCTATCAGGCTTTTGCTAGCGCTCCCTCATCGGTACCATTCTCTCGGCTCGTGCTCTTTTCTCCGCGCATAGTCTTACTCCTTTAGCACATTCGATTTAGATGATGAGTGAGCCCTTATCCTTAACATTTCCGACGGATTCTTTTCCTTTTTATTTTACTGTCGGCCCATTCACAGCAATACATTCGCATTCGTGTGCAAGAGCTACACCATTGTGACCCTGGATGTTTTTAATGTTTATTATCATGCGGTCGATTATTTTGTTGAATTGTAATTTTCTACACAATACACTCCGTAGAAAAACCATACGACATACCCCAAATTACGTTGCTGGAGTTGCTAGAAGATAGGCGCGAGAATGACTCACACCATTCGATTCGACGTATAAAGAAACTAACACACAAGAATTTACAAGCAGTTTCATCAACTTGCGGAAAGCTTGGGTCAAAATATTGAAATAAAGGCCGTTGCAAAACTATATGACACAGCAGAAATTCGACAATTTTTTCACTCTTGTAAAATCTCTCCGTAAGACTTAACAGTCATAGCAGTGCAGTGTTGTGGATAATGTGGTCCACGGATTTACCGTATGATGATCTGAAATTAAGGAGCCGATCTAACATGTTTTCTACCAATGCTCATAAAGCTTCACCCACGAGCTAGGAGCTTCATCCGTGCGCTATTTTTGAATAGCCCTTTTTGCTGACGATGCACGGAATAGTACCGACTGCTCTAAAAATGAAGACACAATCAAGCATGCCCTATAGGTTTTCCTCCGGATTCAGAGCTGGCTAAGAAGTGGACTATTTGAGTTAATCTACATGGTGATCTTCAAAGCAAGTGGAAGTTGACTCAAAACATGGATAGCAGCATTGAACTGCTGACAATTTTGCAGATGGCGACGGTTTTGCATCATTCTTCTCGAAGAGGAGCTTGGTAATGATACTGCACAGCCTATAGCTGGTGTGGCAGGCTAGACGTTGCCCCCACGATTCAGGTAATGAAGTCAAAGAACTAGCAGGAATTGCTCATTCATCGCAAGCTACCGTGTACAACGCATTATCGTCATCATCGGGATATTTTTCAGCAATACAACGCTGTTGTCCACGTTTTTGAGTCTTCGACTTTGGAGACTTCCATATAGATTTGCTGGAATGATCCACTTCGTCAGGTCTGAATCAGGTGGAAAACCTTTTAAGCATCCCTGATCGTAGTCCTCATTCCTAGAGAAGTCGATACAATTCCGTGCATCGCCTGCAAAAAGCATTTCAAAGGTTATGCACGGGTCCTGGAGGATGCCTCCCAAACAGGTGGTGGAAAACATGTTAGATCGGCTCCTTAAGGTGAGAGCATCACACGGTAAATCCGTGGAGTATATTATCTACAACACTGCACCGTTATGACTGCTGAGTGCTACGGAGAAATTTTACTGAAATGAAAAAACTGTCGAAATTTCTGCTATGTCGTATAGTTTTGCAACGGCCATCTTTTCAACCTTTTGACAGTTTCTGGAAAATGAAAACTGCTTGTAACTTCTTTTGTGTAGGTTTCTTTATATGCTGAATGGTGTGAACCATTTTTGTGCTTATTCTCTCGCAACTCCTAGAGTCCAAAATTTGGGGTATGTCGTATAGTTTTGCAAGAGTGTACCTTGGAATTTAGGTGGAGATGGCGTTCCTTCGAGGCATGTTGAAATTTGAGCTGATTTTATTTAGCAGAAAAAAGATACTGGATCGTAGATTAAATGTTCTTGAAGCTCTTCGACTTTCACAATTTAATGGCAGGCTTTCGGCAATAATGCCATCATCAGACCAATCTTAAAATTACATACTCGCGAATTATCAACTGTTATCATACATCAATACAGATAACATGATGCATCAATACGATACGTCGACATACCAGCGACAATTGAGTATGGAATCTATGAGGGTCGGGAACGAGTGAGAAATGAGTCATCGTCCCCAATAAAAGGACTTCATTGACCATGTGAGAAGTCTCAAAAGGTCACGTGACTCTTCCTCTTTGTTGATTTCTGGCTTGAATCAATGTATTTCCCGCGCTTCCATGATCTTTCTCTCCAGCGGACGTACCAAATGTCTATGCAGAACGCTCACATTGAAAGATGGGGCGTCCCTATTCTCATGTCTCAATGTACGGTGTCTGGAGAAGCCAGTGCGAGGAAGCGGCGGGATTAGTCAACGCTCCCCTGTGCTCGTCCAGGCGACTCTTCAAAGAGCTTAACGTCTCATCCACATATTCTACTCCACATCCTCTGCACTGAACAAGATAAACCGTGCCTTGGAGCTCACAGATCTCTTCTGATGTGCAGTATCGGCAAGATTGTTCGTGGCACCGATTTTCGTAAACTCGGGATGATGTGAAGAGATCCTTCAGCGTAGGAGGAGGGCGGAAGAAAAATCGGACGGGAAGTTGGGAGTTCTTCACAACGCGGTACCTTACGCGCCCTTTTATCGTCGACAAAAGGCATCATGAGAGTTATTTCGTCTGCTGATCTATGTGGGACCCAGATCTTAAAAGATTCCGTACTACGTTCGCCTTCATACAGATTGGATGAGCACTTCTAGAATGCAACAAGATATTGGACGAGGCAGGTTTTCTGTACCATAGGTGTTCCTTGTAGCCTTCACGAATTCTCACTTGCGCATTGATAATTGGCAAGAAGCCATCCCTCCCTGGATTTTCTCTGAAGGTGATGTTTATGTCGTGTGTGTTCAGTCTTTTTAATGTTTCCACAAGATCATCTTCCGTTGTTCCGATAACAAAGACGTCATCAATATAACGTTCGTAGAACAAAATTCTACCTGTTAATGAAGACTTTTCTATGGGGTACAGGAAGATAGCTGCTAACACCGGTGCTATGCGATCACCCATGGCTGGGCCTCGTTTTTGCTTATAAAACACATCTAAGCTCGCTTAGGAGGCTGTTGTCGGCACTGGACATTGATGAAGCGCCGAAATGAATTCGTTGACACTGAAAATGTGTGCTCCCAAAAACTGCAACAGTAGCGAAAGAAGCCGAACTAGAAGCTAGCTCAGCCTATCTGCCTGACCACCACATGATGCGATAATCGGTCTCGTTTTAATTTTGCTTAATGAAAGTGACATTGTGTCTCCGTTGGTGGAATTTTGCGCCTTTTCACTAGGTTGTAGAGAGATGGCACTGTAGGTACCATCCCATGCAGTCGTTTTGCCATTTGTAAGCCCATACGATCCTTCACCCATAATGACTTTTTTCACTCTCTTGCATACTGTTTCAAACGCCGAAGAAGTACTCTCCTCGTATACTGTCGTGTCTGAAAGAACTTGTGCGGTGAGAGCCTTATACAGGGTGCGCCAAACTTACGGAGACAGCGACTTCGAGTTGCCTAGGATGAGCAAGGTGCAATTCTTTGAAAACAAAAATGCAGTGACGTGCACAATCCCATTCTGAATCATCGACACCATGCAATTTTTGAAATTTCCTTTGTTTTGTGTTTACACGGTCCTCAGAAACATCGAGGAAGCATCGACTGTGGCACGCAATGTGGCGAGTAGGACTCGTCAAGCTCATTTAAGAGCGGTTCTCTTCAGCGAATTCCTAGCCATAATGTGTTTTATGCAAGCCTCAGCTTCTAGAACGGATCCGACAGCGTACCCTATCGAGCTCAGATCTGAAATGCTGTTCTACCACCGTTAAAGCGACAAAGTCGAAAAAATCGGTTCTCATTAATCTGCACTAGTACTGAACCACCCTTGCCTCGTAGAGGGGAGGCCTACTTGATGGAAGGCGTAGCAACGATTTTCAAAGTGAATAAACTCAGGATAGCAATGGGCTCTGACAAATCAAAAAGCCCTCTGATTCCTATCTTTCGTGACATCCAGTGAAGACCAAGGCATCAACTACCTGCTGATTCTATCGCACACAATCCTTAGATTCTTCATGGTAGCCACAGAAACACGCGCTCCTCATCCAGAATGACTGCGTTCAGCTCCTTGTCCCCTGTACTACTTGGTGCATTTATTGATAGTGCTCGGGTATACACCAAAACGAATGATAATTGTCGCGTGCCGAAAACCCTCAACATCGAAATCCAATGATTTAGGGACGGTGTCAGTATCAGTCAACCGCTGCAGCTACCATAGATTTTGGTGGTTGAGCAAGTTAAGCATAAACAATACTACATCACAGTGCCAAAACTAGGACGGAAGAAAACAGCGTCTGTGAATATCAGTTCAAATTGTTTGCTCATTGTCTCCGTAATTTTGGCGCACCCTGTACAACGATTGAGGCATTATAACAAAGGAACCACATTTGTCGCCCACTGTAATCCTCAACACACTCTTCCTTTGCAGTAGTTTTCTCACTCCTCTTCGTTCAGTTGATGTTAAATTACTAGTATAGGGTTCACTCATAGCGTTGCGATTGGATGTTATGCTCGAGATTGGCTATTTTTGCGTCAATGTCACGTGTCGACAGGGGTATTTGTATGGATTCGCCTCTGAAAGGCATCGACGACATCAAAGTTCCATGGTGGTTAAGCACGGTTGGCCCACGATGTGTCCTCCAGCGTAGTTGATATGCAAATTGATGAACTCCACAGAGCGCTGCGTCCATCACTGAATTATTTACCCTTGGTGTGATTGCAAATGACTGCCCTAGATTTAGGGCTGCGGCCATATCACTATCCACTTCATTTGTTCCTATAACCACATGTCGTGTAGGGGGACAGCATTTGCTGTGAAGAACCGTGGTTACTGGATGTTCCGTGGACGTGATCTGAGTAAGTTCAGTTTTCTTTCAAACGGCGAGCTTGACCTTCACGTAGTCGGTTGCATGTTCGCTGATTTTCTGAGGACATTATCTGCCAAACATCGGAACTCAGACGAATTCGATTTCGATTGGAGGTTATTCCGCATATGAAGAATGACTTCATGCGACGGCGTTCAGCAATAGCTGCATCAAGAAGAGCAGTTTTCAGTCTCAGAATCCTTGATTGGACATCGCGATTATTTTGGTAAGGTAGCTGCGTGAATCCATTTGCAATGAACGAAGGGAATATAGTCTCACGCTTGCAGATGTACAGCAATTTCAGTGATCCATCGTTCAGAGAAAAAATATACACTAGAAAAAGTAACCCATCTAAGACTTTTGTGTTGTTGTATGTACGCTATGTACTGTACTGTAATGCACTGTACGTTTAAGCGCAGCAAACAGGTCTTTCAAATGAACGAGCTATAACGGCGCCTTGCTTATCAGAGGGGGTGAGTACGCACAGTGAGGACTTCAAGATCTCGCACGGTCATTGCGGGCCTATTCACTTCGTCTTGCGCGAACAACATGATCAATCGTCAGGTTTCGGGAGGTTTATCTCTCCAAAAATACATGTTTTCACACTGTGTACATCCTATCGCATGGAGTTATAGGCATAGCACATTCCAGTCATAGCTCTCCTAGCTCCTTTACTTACCAAGCTAGTCAAGCTGCGAATTACTCTACTGAGGCACCATTTTACCCTTGTCCTTTACCGCTACATTATCCGAAAGTTTATCAGCACTCACACATCTAACGTGTTGAGCCTCTTAGCAGACTCTGAAGAAGAAAATACTGAGCGAGGCGAGAGATGCACTTGCGAAGATCAAACACCTTCTAGTGCGTCTTGTCCACATCCAACTATTCGACATATTCAAACAAAATAAACTCATCTTTCTCAAAATAGAAAGTTTTCAGGTGAGGCTCATCGCGGCTGATATCGGTGTAAACCTTGAAAAGACTTATGCACTGCAGGATATCACTTTTTTGCCCATGTCCTTATCTTCACTCGCCGAAAAAGCGCACAAATTTTCTTGGAGTATGGTTCACGAGCAGAAGTTAAGTGAAGTGCAGAAATTTTACAGCAAGGTAAAGCACAAAATCTCTTCTCGAAAACTTGCCTAATCGATGGATAGTCATTGTATGGATCAATAGCCAGACGATTGTTCCACTTGAGCTCTTTGCTAAGTTACTATAGTTCTACGAGTTTAGCTCGTCACGTATCACGTTCACCTTTTGGTGGGCTTTAGTGAAATCGGCCAACCTCCAAGATATTAGTTTTAGTTTCGCTATAGCCTATCGCAGTGGTACACGCAGTAGCATACAAAAAGAGGCTCTTATTTACCACGACTTCGTAACACTCAGCGTTTCAATTTCAACTTATTACATCCTCGCCACATGTGTAAACTGAAACGTTCGAAAAACAAAGTAAAAAGAGGAGGAAAAGAAAATGCTGTGGTCGACGAAACAACATAAGCCAGAAAGCGAGGTCACCAGTGATGGTAGTAAACTCCCCTAAACAGCCAGTCTATAGTTGGCCAATAGATCGCGTTGACGTAGCCTTCGTCCGCACCTAAAAAGCGTTGCGAACGGCGGGAAACTTGCGCTGACCTCGCGATGGGCCGGTCTAGGCTACCCCTTAGTGGCTAATGTATAAGGTGGGACTTTGCCTAGACGGCGAACCTGGCAGAAAGGAGAAAGTGCATGGAGATTTCAGAGACGCAGACGGTCATGCAGCGGGCACTAAAATGTACCCGTGGGTAGATTTTAGTCGCCGTCTACCTGCGTCTCTTTAATCCCCATGCACTTCCTCTTTCTCTGCACGTCATGCATTGGTCGCATTGAGCGTCTGTGCGTCCCTGCAATGCGCAGAACGAAGGGAAGAAGGGGATTCGTGGAAGGTGTTGAGTGTGGGCGGCAAGAAAGCCACTGGAGCTATCAATAATATTGATAACTTTCTGCCAATAAGGTGATCAGCTGCCTCCTGCGGTGTTCCACTTATTGATCGTGTTATCGCTCCTTCCTTAGTCCAGGTAGCATTTCACCCCTCTACAATCATCTAGGCCATGATCCCACATTTCAAAAACGTCGTTGGCGCAGTGAGTTCGCTCCTTGTTGACATCGGATCGCTTGCGGAATCAATTCTTCATGATGCCCGGAGTTTTGCAACCCTCATAGGTTACTACCTTGCTTTCTACAGTTCTTTCAAAATAACCCAGCAACGCTTTGTTGTGCAGTGACAAACGTCGCTTTCATGGGCGCTGCATGACGTGGTTCCAATCCATGGCGACGCGACTTTTGCTAGGAATGCAGTGATGTTTGCCATTCATAGCGGGGTCATCTGGCTGTCTCGCCTCTCATTATTCGCCGTTCACGGCCGCAGCCGTCCCAGGCAACAAAGCATCACTCGGTGTGGTCTACTTTCTTCGAATGAGAGAAGTTCAGATTGCAAGGCTCCTTCCCATTTTCACATATTTCATGCACAAACGCAAAAATCTACACCCAATCAAAGAGTGGGGTTGCCTAAAGACAAGCTTGAATTTCTCATTCTTAACTCGAGATTGGACCAACCTATAGGAAGCTTGGTTAACCGAATCAACTCTTTTGTTAAGGATGCTACACATCATATAACGTCATTTCTTCTACCTAAAAAGGAACGGCTTTGAACGCGCGAGTAACAAAAACCATTACAGAAATGTTATGCGTAGAAGTTATTCGGAGGTATGATGGCGAAAGGGCGGAAGTGGTGCAGTGACAAGTGGCGCGCTCACCACGCGAGCGGTTCGGGGATCAAATCCTGGGTCGTGAGTCGCCCGGGCCAACCAAGCCTTCCATCCCTCCGGGGTCGGTTAATTGGTACCAGACTTGTCTGGGAGGATAAAAACACTGCCTGAACATCGGCTGGCCCCCGCAAGTCATTGTATAGGCCACATCGCATTCAAATGCCACTGCGAATGTACAAATGGAAGTAGAATGCGTGCCGCATCCCAAAACGGGATTGATCAACGGCAAATGCTTTATCCTTTTATCCTTGATGGCGAAATTTCTATCAGATAAACGTATGATGTTCGTGGAAAAGCAAATTTTAGTATTTCTTTCTGTGATGGATATCAAAAGTATTTTTGATAGGTGAAGCCAGGAGAAACATCTATTCTCTATCCATACGTGCTTGCATTTACTAACACTCTTTGATTACATAGTCATGAGAATACGAATCACAAGCGTAGAAGCATATGTAGCTCAAAGTATTATCGAGTTTTGCCAGTGAAGCGTAATATCCAATTCCGATTCTTTTGAGTTGTTGGAGGACCGAGAGGGGCTTCGCCCCCTGGTAACCTAGATGTAATACTAGTGGGGATAGCGGTGAAGACAAACGTCAGTAGTTTGACACCGAATTCTACAGATTGAAAGCGGAGCAAGACGAAGTCTGCTTTTTCCTGAGGTCGTCCACACCTCGCAGAAGAGTTACGATGTAGAGACTCTCGTACTGTCAGATTTTTCCGTACGTAGACGATATTTTGTAGACAATGGTGATGTGTGTTTCGTCAAACAAGGACTTGAGAAAAATAATAAAAAAATAAATTGAAAAATGGGATAGCTTTTCAAAACAGATCTCAGCAAGAGAACATCCCTCTCCTTTAGATAGAGAGAAAGTGTCGGGTGCATACCATGCCATTACATACCGTTACTTGGAGGCCGTCGTCAGTTGTGGTGTTTGGTCTGCACCCGACATTTCCTTGCTTTTTGAATGTAATTATGTTTGCATTTCACTCCTAATTTATGCAAGAAAAGCAAAGGTTGTTGGGATGTGAAACCATTTGGACATCCCACTATATGTATACCAGTTTAGCTCCGCACGCAATCGCGCACATCACATGGTAGGCTTTAGTGTAGCTGGACAACTTGCTAAATATTAGGTCACGTGGCTGAGAAACTAAAAGTAAGATGTTTGGAAGATGTGTCACATAAATTTCAATAGCCTCCCAATTTTGCTGAAGATTGTAGCGTAATGCGCGCAGTAGCATGCGAATGAAAATAACACTTATCATGACCTCGTAAACATTTAGCATTGATATCGAGCTCGGAGATTTAGCGGTTTATAGAATTTCCACAATTGAAGAACCGGTGTGAAAGTGAAATATAACCAACCAGTTTTCCTCCGCCCGCTATCGCGCGCACCACACGGCATTCTTTAAAGAAACTGAAAGACCCATGGAATATCAGCATGAAGTACTCCATTAGCCACCTCACTATTGAATGTGTTAGACATTTCCCAGTTTTGCTGAAGTCCATCGAGAATACGCGTGATAACGTCTGAAGCTGAACTGGCATAATTATCACACAACCATAAACATCCAGCATCCTACTACATATATATAAGCGGCTAGCGTGTGTCTGTTGGTGTGTGCGTGTGTATGTTTGAACGGAAATTCATAGCTCGAGTCACAGTAACGATAGCGCAGTGGTTCTTACATATGATATAGGTGGTGGGATGGGGACACAAGTGGTATGTGATAGGAGCTGATAACGACTGATAATAGCTGATAAGAAGAAAGAAAGTTAGAAAGCGAGCATCGCCAATTTAGTTTT